>CM022779.1:7946833-8034333 GCA_012411365.1 Ameiurus melas
AATGAACCAATCGCTGAAGGTGCTCCTGTGCATTTATAGTGCCATGGAAAAAGTGTTCAGAATGCTTTCTAAAATTGTTTCCATTCTCTTCTCTATCACTGCCTCCTGAGGTCAGAGTCAGTCCTGCATTTATGCTGGGATTTCTGATCAGTTTATTGAAGCTCTTGCTATCCCTAGGATTTATGCTGCACCCCAGTAGATTACAGCATAGAAAAGAAGGCTGGCCACAAAAGAATGAAAAAACAGCCACACTGAAAGACGTTAGCCTCCTTATGCCCTGCTCAGACATAACAACTTAACATCTGTCTTCAGTGATCCAATGACATGTGGACGGCTGAGACATATAACTGATCACACATGATATTTTCATGTGCCTTGAATGCAGTGCTCTATGGGATTTAGATCTGGGGAGGCCACTGAAATACTGAAATACATTGTCATGTTCATAGCCATTACAGAATGGGTAAACTGTAACCATAGTGGTCAGCAACAATACTCAGATAGGTTGTGGCACTCAAATGATGCTTGATTGGTTATAAGGGGCCCAAGAAAACATTCATTACATTATTACACCATCACCACCAGCCTGAACTGTTGACATAAGGCAGGTTGGGTCAGTGGATTCATGCTGCTGATACCAAATCTCTTCCCCATACCCCCCTCCCCAATTTGGTCACCTGCCAATTCCCACCCACCAGCAACCTCTCCCCTATCATATGACAGCTACCAAATGGTAAGGCTAACACCTGCTTCCTCTGAGACCCATTAAGCCACTCAACTACATATTTTAGAACTGTTCACAGAGCCCCACAATTGCATAGTGTCACTGTAATTGACAAGGAAGATAGGCAGTAAATTTTGGCCAATTTTGCTTTCTAGACTCCCAGCCACACATGTCTAGAGCCTAGAATTTCTGTTGCTCCACTCAGGAGCTGACACTAAATTCTGACCATGCCATCTGTGTGTCATAGCAGAAATCAAGATTCATCAAACCAGAGGACATTTTTCCAGTCTTCACCTGTCCGGTGTCTGTGTACCTGTGCGCACTGTATCCTCAGGTTCCTGTTACTGGCTGGCAGGAGTGGAACCCAATGTAGTCTTTTGCTGTTCTACAGTAGTTTATCTGCCTCAACGTTCAACATGTCCATATTAAGTTGCTTTTCAGCTCACCACAGTTGTAAAGAGTGAACACAGCCTTCTTGTCAGCTCAAACCAGCCTAGCCATTCTCCTCTTACATCCCAGGAGATCAACAGTTTCTGAAATACTCTGGCACCAACAACTATCCCACTGCCAAAGTCACTGGGATCACATTTCGCCATTCTGATGTCTGATATGAAGATTAATTGAAGTTATTGGACTTGTATCTACATGGATTTATCGCACTGCTGCCACATGATTGGCTGCTTGGATAACTACATAAATGTGCTGTGGTAAGTTGAACACATTGGCGACTAGGCAGTCTTTTCTTTTAATGCGGTCAAATTAGGACGCACTACATATGTAATGTGGCCACATATGTCCAAGACCACCTCCACAAGTGGTCTGACTGATCCCATCATAGAATGCATGACCCCCTTAACACTTATATATTTAGTGCTGTCCATCTGTGATCCAATCACCCAAGAGGATGTTAATACCAAGTGTAAACAAGGCCTTAGAAAGAAAAGCCTGCTCTGGCCTTTCCCGTACTGTGCATCCATGTTATCAGGTTGACCCCAAGGTAGTTTTTGCCAAGAACGAATTAAGAAATAAACCAAACACATCATAAAATAAGTGGCGGCTGTGGCGCAGTTGGTAGAGTGGGTTGTTCCACTAATCGTAGGGTTGGCGGTTTGATTCCCTGCCCGGGTGACTCCACATGCCGAAGTGTCCTTGGGCAAGACACTGAACCCCAAGTTACTCCCGATGGAAAGCTAGCACCTTGCATGGCAGCTCTGCTACCATTGGTGTGTGAATGGGTGA
The DNA here is from genome assembly GCA_012411365.1 of Ameiurus melas. Taxonomy (NCBI): domain Eukaryota; kingdom Metazoa; phylum Chordata; class Actinopteri; order Siluriformes; family Ictaluridae; genus Ameiurus; species Ameiurus melas. The sequence continues at coordinate 7,948,797 of CM022779.1, forward strand.
ATGAGACACAGTGTAAAGCGCTTTGGATAAAAGTGCTATATAAGTGCACATTTACCATAAAATAAGTTTCATCACAGATAATGTTTTAATTGCATCAAAGTAAACAGGGTGGGTGGTGTGATAAAAATATGTCACAATGCTTGAAGACATCATGATATTAAGAATGCCATGCTATCAACTTGTTATAGTAAATCCTTATTTAAACTCTTAAAAGAAGAATAATTGCCTATCTTCTTTCTTTAACATTTAGTTATTTACCGTGAATAAGAATAGATGGGGTTCAGTTTTGTAAAAGTGCAGAAATTCCCATAAAGGTGTCATTTTTTAATGTGCTATCGATATCATACAGTTACATTGCCCATTACTAAGTCTTATAAACAGTGAGTCAACTCCCCCATTTCTGTATTATAGAAAGGAAATTAATTTGTAAATGAACATCAGAGATAAACACTCTTCTGTAGTCCTAGGAGTTTCATAAATAGGTTCATGCTACTTCAGCTGCTTTTCTAGGACATTACATTTGTGAATTTCCATCCGGGATTAATAAAGTTATCTATCTATCTATCTATCTATCTATCTATCTATCTATCTATCTATCTATCTATCTATCTATCTATCTAAAAACAGTTGTGCTCAAAAGTTTGCACACACCTTGCAGAATCTGATAAATCTTAATACTGTTAACAAAATAAGATTGATCATAAAAATCCCATGTTGTTGTTTAATCTATTTCACATAACAGATTTTTACATATAGTCCACAAGACAAGATAATAGCTGAATTGATAAAAAAAAAAAAAAAAAAAAAACTGACGACTGAGGGACTCGTACATGACTATTACAAAAGGTGCAAACATTCACTGAGCTCAAGAAGGCAACAGATACATTAAGAGCCAGGGGGTGTAAACTTTCAAACAGGATGATCTAAATTGTTCTCATTTTGTTTAAATATCTTTTTTTTCCTTTTCCATTTAATACCGCCCTTCAGACGCTAAATAAGACAGTTACATGTCTCCCAGAAGACAAAAAATACTAACAATTTCTTAATGTATCGTGTTGCCTTCTTGAGCATCAGTGAATGCTATATGTATGAAAAGAAAATATATTTTATGTACACAGCGCACACATTTTTATTTGAGGGGGAAAACATCACATAAAACCGCACACAATCATAACCTGTTCAACAAGAGCAGGCAAATTTGTAGACACCTATTTTGGGTCATGTGGTGGGTCCTACACGTGGCATCCGCTGTACACAAACATGGCGGCTGAATGGAACGTTTGCAGACTTGCGTTGTAACTTTGGTAGAAATGCAAACGTTTGCTAGTGTAAACGTTTATAGTTTATATGTACGGGTGTTATATTTGCGATAATGGCTTCGTGGGCTGGGTTCTCAGAAGAAGAGCTGCGGAGGATGCAGCAGAAAGGTGAGGAAGTAATAGTAAGTAGTGGTGGGGGGTGTTTTGATAAAGTTTATCGTTTAAAATGATGCTTATGGCGTAAACGCACTTTACTGCTCAGATGAGAGTGTAGGCGCTGCGTTTGGCCGCGGCCGGAGGTCCGCTCCTACTAACCGGAGCAGGCAGCAGCTGCAGCGGGAGAAGGCTCTACAGATGGCCGCTAAACACAAAGCGGCTCTCAGCGACTCTGCGATATCTCCTGAGCAGCAGCTTCAACCCGCAACACAACCTGCTGCTTGTCCGACAAATCCTGACAAAGTACCAAAGCAAGAGTCACAACAGGCGGAACCGGAAGCTGGCCCGCTCGACTCAGAAGGTCCTCCATCTGCAGTGAAGGAACTGGACAAACAGAAAGTGGAATTGTTAGTAAGTCTAATGCAGGGGAGGTTTGTGGTGACGTGGCTTCCGCGCATGAACATCCCAGATTTGACACTTTGACTAGTTAAGGCAAGACACTAGTAAAGAATCACGCTCAGTCTTTCAGCCAATTGATTCCCGATATTCTTGTAAATATTTCGTGTATTGAAAGTTTTTCCATAAATTAAGATGTATGTATACAAATGAGGCATCATCTAATTAAATATGCGTAACCAGTAGGACCACCAAGTCTGTTTTGGGATAGGTTCCAAGCCCCCCAGTGGATGCCTAAAACCATAAAGAGTAGTGAACACTATTTGTACATATCTATGATAACGTTTAATTGATAAATTAGACACAATAAGACCTCCATCCATCTTTTATACCGCTTATCCTTTTCAGGGAAACCTGGAGCCTATCCCAGGTGGGGTACACCCTGGACAGGGTGCCAATCCATCGCAAGGCACAATCACATACACTCTCACACACCCATTCATACACTACTGACACTTTAGACACGCCAATCAGACATCAAAAATCATTCGATGCATGTCTTTGGACTGGGGGAGGAAACCGGAGTACCCGGAGGAAACCCCCACAGCACAGGGAGAACATGCAAACTCCGCACACACACAGGGCCATGGTAGGAATTGAACCCCGACCCTGGAGGTGTGAGGCGAATGTGCTAACCACTGTTATAATAATAAGTTATGTAAATGTGGTCTTTCTCGATCTCTCTGGAGTGTTTATTGTACTGTACTCACCCTTCTGCTTTTTCGTTCTTCTGTACTGGACAAAGGGTTGGTTAACATTCTGGGCATGGGACCGTACAAGATTTAATCACATGATTTCATTACACATATTTTCAGTTAAATTTTTTCAGACCGATTTGATGTTGCTGGCATAAATTGTAAATCATATATATAAATGAAATTATATAAATTAACCCATTTCTACATGTAATGTCTTGCCTTAATAGATCAACGTGTGCTAGAACAATGAAATCTGTGAAGTGTTTAAAAGTGTTTATACCATTTCACTATGTTAATGCATATTTTTCTAGCTTATAGTAGAACAGATTGCAATCCCTGCCACGTGCTCACACAGATGGCTCCCAATAACCTGATTCCTTCTAAACATTTTAGACGAGAGAAGACCCGTCTGCAGCACCTTCAGTGGGAACAGCGAGTGATGGAAGAGAAGAATAAAAGAACCAAAGCCCTCCTTGCTAAGACCATTGCTGAAAAGTATGAGTACCATCTTTTAACAATTATTTCTTCACAAAAGTTCTCCCGTGTCCTCCATGTGCTGGAATGTGTACACATGTTTAAACCTGAACTCCCTGTTTCTGCAGATCTAAGCAGACGCAAGCTGAAGTGGTAAAACTGAAGAAAATCCAAAAGGAGCTCCAGGCTTTGGATGATTCTGTATCCAGTGATATTGGTGTCCTCAGGACACTGATCGAGCAGGCCAGCCTGGAGTATTCCATAGCATGGTACAAAGTCCTGTTTTAATTCAGGGTTGCAGCCATGACACAGTGAAATTAGAGTGGTTTGTAGTTAGGTGGTTCCAGTGGCTGCATGGTGTCCCAAAAGTCTCCATACATAAGAGACTATGTACTCCTGCACCATGGTGGTTGTGCCTTCGTCGGCGGATTTTCGTAGACGTCCACTATTCGTTTGGGCCACAGGAGTCTTTTTGAATCTGTTAAGTTTGGCAGCTGCATTGTGTGGGACGTGTTCACCATGTTTCCTGTTTTAAGTCCATCACAACCTTGCAACAGCTCTTGATCCAGCTATGAGAATGATTTCAATACGTTCTTCTGTCATAGGCATTCTTAAAGGTTTTTATGGACATTTTGTGTTAATTTTGTTGGCCACACAGAAGGACGCATAAGCATAGTGTGCTTTCAAATGATTTACTTCATTGAAAACATAATCAAAACAGTCTCAATTGTAAGGCAGCAGCATTATCACCACTTGTTAAATCAGCACAACTAATTTACCTTGAAGGAAAATGGGCCTGATATTAGGATATACTGTAACACTTAAAAAATGTATTTTTTATTTTTTTTTTAATTATTCTTATACTGTATAAACTAATTGGGATCAATGTAGTGCAATTAAAGTTCCCAAAATCAACCCTTATAGTTCGCAGAAAACATTGTTGCTAATTTGGTAATTGCTGCCGCCACGTCATCACTCGCTGCTGAATAAGCCATTCCAGACTCGCTCACAAGAAGTTTCTGTTAATGGGTAAAGATCCTCCTCGATGCCCCTACTTCCAAAGTCCAATATCTCTAAGGCATATTTTAACTGTGAACTTTTCAACTCATCTAGGACTTTTTTTATTATTTGGTTGAATCATATTAAAATATATGTAATGAAGCGAGTTCAGATTTAGTTTTACATTTAGTTTAAAAAAAAAAAAAAGTAAATAAATAAATACTTCATATTTCTGTTACATTTTATCCAGTTTCCCAACATGAAAATGGCTTTAAATTACAAGCATATTATACTGTATGGTATTATCCTGCTCAAAAGCACATGTCCCATTTGCTGTTTTTGTGTAATGTTTGTGCATTTGAATGCAAATTTGACAGTATAGACAATTAATTTTGCTAAGAATGTTTCGAAATTCTCACCAACACCTTTTGATTTGAAAGGCACAGATAAGACCTTTTTTGTCTTTTTACTATCATTTCATCTCACTGAAATACCGCCCTCTAGAGCATCTGAATTCTTTATCAAAGCCACGAAGGTGCAAAACTCCTTTAGAGACTGCTGATAAAATATTTACTGTCTTCACCCGTGTCTGGTTTTCATTCTAACTGAAAGAGAAGAACATTTGGATCAGTTTTATCTTGTTCATCATATACGCAAGGCTAGGAGAGAGACGCAAAGTAATTTGAAATATGGACCTTTTCTCTCAGCTTACCATACACTCGAATCTAATATTTGTCACTGATAAAGGGATTGTAGGTGGTGTTAAGTTGTGTTCAAATGTATTTCAGTAATCTAACTTGCAGTAAGTTTTGTAGCCTTGGTTAACTCCAACACCCGGTTGACTAACTCGAGAAAAAAAACAATATTTATGCTGGTATTCATTTAAATAAAATAAGAATAGTGAATGCTCATTGTCCATTCTAATCCATCTCTCACTGCTTCCATTATTAAGCAACATTCTGTGAAGTTCTCCTTATAACGATCTTGTCCTGCTTTTCGTTCAGGAAGCGCTTGGAAAAGGCAGAGACGGAGTATGTGGCAGCCAAGTTAGACCTGCACAAGAAGACCGAGATTAAGGAGCAGCTAACCGAGCACCTCTGTGCCATCATCCAGCAGAACGAGCAGCGCAAGGCACACAAGCTGGAGGAGCTGATGCTGCAGCTTGAGCTCAGCACAGAGCAGGCGTCCCAGGGAGCGCACGAGGAGGCGTGTGGTGAGGGAGAAAGCTCCGGCCACCCTGCTACAGTCAACGAGACTAAAGTAAAAAGTGACGAGCAGATTCAAACAGACTGCGCGGATATTAGCGTAAAGAGCGACGTGACCGTAACAAGGTCAAGCGAAGGCCAGGAGAGGGAACTGCTCAAAGCTACTGCGAGTGACGAGGTCTAGGTTCTTGTTCTTTATTACAGAAACACAGCCAGGGCCATGGGCTACTTCCATGTGTAGATGACCCAGTACACTCAGATAATCTAGTAATATCTCCTTATTAGTAATGATGGTAGTAGTTCTAGTATTATTTATTATGGTGGATGGAGTATGAAGAAACTTGGCTGTAGCTTAGGACTTTAACAAAGGTGGTTTTTTTTTTTTTTTTTTTTTTTTTTTTAATTCACGTTGCTATATACAGCTTAGATTTTCATGCAAATGCAGACATTCGTTAAAACACTAATGTAACACTATGTTCTATAGTCTGTATCAAACTTTTATTATTGAGCAGTTTCATTAATACTGCGCTGAAATTCGACACTTGAAAGTTGCAAGTGGCAAGACTGTGAAAGCAGCCGGTGTTTAAACTTGAAACTGCACGACAGTCCAGCAACTCTGAGGTTCTATCATGCAAAGCCATGATTATTATTACGGGAAGAACCAACAGCCACGGCGTATTCATGTGCCGTTTATTTTCCTTCCTTATGAATTATTCAGGAAGGAGAATAGACTGGGCAAAGTATTTAACTGGTCTTAAGGTGATACGTTTATCATTTATGGAGATTATTCAGCCTGCTTTCACATGAGTGACTTTGACTGTTGCTGTATTTTGATAAAAGGTTCTTCAGTCAAAATTTTGAACGTTATTCATTTTTCATTAAGATTAAAAGCCAAGTGTAAAGCAATGGATTTTATATGCGTTTTGAATTGATGGAGAAATCTATTGATTTTTGTCTGTCCTTTTTGTTTTTTTTATGTTGATCATGTAATGACGCTACGTTATGTTTCTCAGAGATTTGATCTATATTTATATACCAATTACACTATTTTTACATGTTTGATGCATGTGAATAAAAGACGTGTACTTGTTTGAATTTGTTGCCTTGGTTTTTGCTTCGCACTGCTGTTTGAGTTTTGTAGTGTTGGGAAGTTGTTTAAGTGTGTTGAGGATTTTGGACGTTCCTGGTTTCAGGTATTTAAAACAAAAAATTTTAAACACGCGTTCCTACGTTTTATCCACTCTACAAACTTTTTTTTAACAAGGGTCACATCTGTACATGGAAGACCATTAATTTAGTTTATTTAATGAGTATCAGCGAGCACGTCTTGAGGTCGATGAGCATCCGCAGGTGAATTATAGTATTATGACCATTACAATACGCTCACATTACTTTTGGTCTTTAAACTGGTTTTATGTGCGGGTCTTTGCTAAGATAATAACACCAGTGTCTGCTGGTGCACCAGAGAGAAGGTGTATGTGCACGACCTGAGTGTCTGCAGGGAAGGTTTTCTCTGTAAAGGCAGGTTTACCTGCCTGCAAATAGGATTACATTTTGTACTTCATATTTTTTAAATATTTGAAACTTTTTGTCTTCAGATTTTTACCCTACCTTTTCCTGTGTTAAATATATATTTATCATTAAAATGTTATTTTAGATATAGATCTAGATAGGTAGATAACATTTTTAAACAAAACAAATGTATTTTTGTTGATTATATATATATATATATATATTAATATTATATATTTTTTTTTATTTTTTTTTAAGCAACACTACTGTATTGCTGGCAATTTATTCACAAATCTATATATCCTGATGCACATTGTGTATTGTAGAAATGTCTTTGACAATCATGGTTTAATTTTATTTTATTTATTTTTTTACATCACCCACCCCTAATGTAGGCAGTATTTTCTGGCATCTCTTGCATGTAAAAACGAAGAGCAGTCTAAGTCTATCATCATGCCAAAGTTAAATCCTAAAAAGCAAAGTTATTGTGTAAACATGCCGAGAAAGGAATTCCAAGGCAGTCGGTATTGTTATTAAATGGAAGGGAAAATGGGCAATCTGAAATCTTTTAACTGAATAGGCACCTTCATTGTTTTCCTTGTGACAGCGATGCACTGTTCAATGTTTGTGCACTTTTTCCCCAATGTTCTCACAATGGGTGCATGTGTTTCTAAAATGCTGTTCACTTATATGAGCTGTTTGTTCTGTACTTCTGCCTGTGCTCCTTTTTTTCTGACATGATTGTGTTGTCTTGTGATGTCATCTGCTCTATGGATCTGCTTCTTTTAAGCGGTAATTGCTTCTTTTTGATTTATTGTTCAAATTAAGACTGTCTCACATTGGAAACATTCACCTTGTATATTTATCCACTGTGCCCCATGTTAAATAGTTTGCATTAATGATAATTAATGATAATTTGCCACATCCTGATTTCTTCTGTTTTTGTGTATAACTTATAGTAATTTTTTTCAGAAATGCAAACAAATAAAATTGAGATGCATCAGTCTAGGAAGAGTTACAAAGCTGTTTCAAAGGCTCTGGGACTCCAAAGAACCACAGTGAGAGACATTATCGCCAAATGGAAAAACTCAGCACAGTAGTCAACCTTCCCAGAAGTGACTGACCTTCCACAATTCCTCCAAAATCCAGGAAGTCACAAAAGAGCCAAAAACAACATCAAAGGACCTACAGACCTCTTGCATCAATAAAGGTCAGTGTTCATAACTCCACTATCAGAAAGACAAAATGGCATCCATGGAAGAGTGGCGAGGTGAAAACCACTGCTAATCCAGAAGAACATTAAGGCTCATCTGAATTTTCCCAAAACAGACCTTGATGATCCTCAAACCTTTTGGGAGAATATGCTGTGGATTGATGAGTCAAAAGTGGAACTGTTTGGAAAACGGGTCCTGTTACATCTGCCCTAAGCCAAACACAGAACTAAACAAAAAGATGATCATACCTACGGTCAAGCATGGTGGTGGAAGTGTGATGGTGTGGAGATGCTTTGCTAATTCAGGGCCTGGGCAACGCAATAATTGACGGAAACATGAATTCTGTTCTCTACCAGAAAATCCTAAAAGAGAATGTTCGGTTTTCAGTCCGTAAGTTGAAACTCAAGCACAACTGGATTATGCAGCAAGACAATGATCCAAAGCACAGGAGTAAGTCCTAGTCCTAGAAGTAAGTGAAAGTCTGATCTCCAGTTCTCTGAAACATTTGGTTGCAGGTATTGCTGCTAAAGGTGGCACAACCAGATATTAAGTTTAAGGGGAAATTAGGTTTTCACATGGGTAATAGGGGTTGGATAATTTTTTTTATCAAGCTGGATATAAACAGCTTTTATTCGTAAATCATTTGTATGAACGTTTATACAAGAAATTTGGTATTCATGAAAATCCCGTAAATTAGGAAAAACTTTCGTATCCTGCTCCTAAGTGTGTTAATTTACATATAATAAGACTAACTGATGTAAACCTCAAATTGATCGACTTTAATTCATATAATTTGCTCAGATTGCTGAACTTGCTGGAATATGTTGTGGAAATTAAATGGCTGGTGTTTTATTATGTTTACAACATTTAGCAGATGCCCTTATCCAGAGTGCCCTTATTACAATGCTTTACCCTGTCTTTCTCTTACTTTACAGAGTCTCTTTCTCTGTGTGAGAGATGATCAAAACCTCACTCCTGGCAGAGAGACACTTAGCATAGAATGCAAGATGAATCACCACCAGATTGATTTATGTATGATGTCGAGCTTGCTAGCTATCTTGTGTACCAGGACTGCTCTTTAGTCCTGCTGCCAAAGGAACCCTGAAAGGAGGAGCACAGGTCTCAGAAATCTGACCTGGAGCACAAGAAAAGCTAAAAGATGGGATTGAAGACAGAAAAATCCATTTCGACAATGAAAAAACCTTTATGCACATTTCATGTACTTTAAATTACATTACTTTATTGACATTTCAGAACTTATTAACTAAGAAAAATAAGCAAGGTCTATGCTTGACAAGCGTGAGTTTTCACAATTCCTTATGACTGTGAATAATTTTCCAGGTCTAATTATTGAGATTCTAAATAATCGGATACAGAACTTTTTTTTTCCTCCACATAGATCGTAAAGCATTGAAATCGTTTCAGAAATGTAAACATTATTGTGCTTTTTATCCAGAAAAACCACAGCTCCTCCCTTTACTTGTATTTGTTTATAAAGCAGTCTTGCCCGGATCAATATGGCAGACGCATTACACTAATGTGCGCAGGCGCACGTGTGTATCTTTACAAAGTGACCGCCAACTACTTGCCTGGCGTGCATATGCAACGTTTTTAGTCGTTTTCTCAGATCTGTGTGAACGGGGATCGTTTTGACAATATTGAAATTTGACAAACATGAAACTTTTCAGTTTTTAGTACATCATTGTCATGTAAACATACCCTCAGAATCAGAAGCCAGTGTGACCCAGCTTTTGGGACATAGGGCTCAGCCAGATTCCAACTTTCTGTCTCAAGAAAGTGTTTTTCCTCTGGACAGAAGCAAAATTGGAAAGATAGATACCATGGACAAAAGAAGGGATTCTATTCGACATGCTTCCAGAAGCACGGTAGTCCTTGTCTGAGACTTTTACACCTGTCTGTTAGACTGGGTAATGTCAGTGGGTCTGTGCAATGCACCCTTCTAGCTCATATCACTGTGGAATACAGTTCCTTTAAGGTCAAGATCCTTCCCCACACAAGATCCTTTGTGTGTACAAACAGCCCTGTCGCCAGTGGTGGCCAGAGGCATAAGGGTGTGACCATTTTTGATTGATTGGTTCTGATGGGCCCCCACCAAGAAACAGGCCATACAGGATGTGTCCACCTTACTCACACACATTATGGTGCTCACCTTCACAATGACATCTTTAGTACCGAAGTAGACCATACAATTAATCACTCTGACGTTAGATTCAGTCAGAATGTTAGACACCCTGCTATCTCAATGTGATGCAAAACTTATCACGCCTAATCCATGTTTGGGTAGTCTGCTGTGACCCTTTCCATGGCATGCTGGCATCCTTGGACATTGTCACAACTGAGGTTAAATCACCTTTCATGGGTGTTTGTAAGTAATGAGATCTTGGAAGTCATTTCAGTTAAACACAAATACCAAAGACAAAGGAACATATCATTATCTTATGAGAAGGGCACATGTTTTCTAGAAGAACTTTCTTTTTCATCAGAAAGTAGAGAAAAAGCCATCAACCTGTCAGAATTTTGGGGTGTCCTGGCTAGCCCTCAAGTTCTGCCTGTTTTTTGTGATATTGTCCCATCCTGAGCCTTTCCAACAATATGGTGACTCTCAGCTACATAAATCCCTAGGACAGCATACGGTAAAAGAATGTGCTCCATTTTACATGAAACCTCCACAAGTGTGCTCACCAATGCTTGGCCTCATGGAGAGTGAGTTAACCACCAGGTCCGTGCAGTGGGCAGCATTCCCAGAGAGTGGTGCTTGTGCCATGAGGTGATTCAGCAAATAACCCTTTTTGCTAGCCCCTGGAGCAAGGTACAGTAGCCCACGACTGACCTAGCAGCCTACTATACTGTACTATATCCCAACATTAAAGGCCCTTATTGTCACAAAAGTGGAAAAAGGCGTGGTTCATTTTCTATTCTATCTGGACCCATAGGTTTGGCACATTTATATAGTGAGCAATCTAATAGTTATGTCATTGCTAGGTACCCTAAATCTGCCACGATCCCCTGTAGTCACACATGGTAAATCGTTTTTGCCCCAACCCTCAGCCCACCACAGCAAGCCATAAAATGAGAAACACCTCTTCAAATGGTTATCAATGGTTTTTCAAATGGCTTGGCAAAGAACCATCTGTAAAGTGCCTCAGAACAGTCCATTTAGACCTCCTGAGAGAGCACTGGAAGTGGTCATTGAAGTTGAAAGTTGAAGAGTGCAGGAGGCTAGACAAATTCCTAAAGTCTAATAAGGTTTTATGCCAAGCAACAATGGCTTTGAAAATCATGAAATGTCTAGAATGCCTTTGTATGCTGTATTGTTAAGGTTTTCTTTTACTGGAACTAAGAGGCCCAAACCTGCTCCAGCATGACAATGCCCCTGTGCACAAAGTGAAGTCAATGAAGATGCAGTTTGCCATGGTTGATGTGAGAGAAGTTAAAGGGCCTGCACAGCTCCCTGACCTGAACCTCATTGATCACTTTTGGGATGAATTGAAATGCTGACTGCATGCCAGGCCTTTTTGCCCAACATCAGTTCCTGACTTCACTAATGCTCTTGTGGCTGAATGGGCAAATCCCCACAATCACATGCTAAAGTCTAGTGGAAAGCCTTCCCAGAAGAGTGGAGGATATTATAACAGCAACGGGGGGACTAAATCTAGAATGTGATGTTCAAAAAGCACATATGGGTGTGATCAGGTGTCCACATTCTTTGCCCATATAGTGTATGATCCAGCTAAACACTGTCCCATGCACAAGAAGCTTCATCCTTTGAGAACCTGTTGTGGCTTTAGAGTGAAAACTATTGAAGAAAGGAAAACATACCTGAAAGAGAGGGGAATTACTTATATTACTTACAGCTGCAAAGCCATACTGAAGTGCAGCAAGTATAACAGCAACAGTTCCAGTATAGCTCGCACCTCGTAAAATGGCCCACCTCCATGGGCACTGAAGGCATGCAAACCCCTAACAGTGCATGGCAGGGAAGAGGAAGAACACACTTCATCAACGCCAGCAGTGAGCTCTTCATGCACTAGAGGTTTGGGTAAAAGGCTTTCAGTGAAGTTCTGCTACAAAGTATGCCTCATAAATGTCTAACCAAAAGAGCATCTCAATGTGCCATCAAGATGTATTCTGTATTCTGGATGACTAGAGCAACAGATCCCCCTTGGTACAGAATATGTACCAAGAACCTGTGCTGGAGTGATGGAAACTTCAGGCAAAATAGGAGAATGTCTCTCAGATCGAAAGCTTAAATGATGAAGTCAGCCTACCGTTGAAGATCCCAGCATTAGACCCTGGTGCCTACATCCTTCTTCTTTTGGGTAGAGCCATTCTCAGTGTTCATAAGCTGATGCAGCCAATTAATGGGCAACACAATTCTCCCTTTGCACAAAAATACACCTTAGACCTAAGAATAGCCCACAAGCCCATTGTGCACAGTTTCAAGACCATTAGTTCGAGCACCATTAGTCACTCCATTCAAGAGTTATATCTTCTTAAAGGAAATTATCCCCAGTCTCTTGAAGACCACAAGAGTAGTAAACAGACAACTTATCCTCAGCATCTTCAAGAGAACACCAGATGATGATAAGCTTGCTATTTCTATCAAAATTGAGATCTTCTTAAAATTTATGGATGAAAAGTTGGCTGGCACAGTTTCCATAAAGAAGCCCCAGACCACCTGCTCCTCACAACAGAGCACAAACTCTCACCAATCTCTCTTCTCAATGATGTATCCTGGAAAAGAAAACAAAGATGAAAAAGCAGTCCGTCACCTTCATGCAGAAAATATTTGACAGCACCTCCACCAATGGAAGAAAAGGAATGCTGGTATTTGCCAACATTGGAAAAGCTTGGTGTTTATTACCTCAGAAAACCAGAACAAATCAGTGTGAGATGTGTAAAATGCAGAACAATGGCATCTCTCTCAACAAGGCCCTTCTTACCAAACCAGACTTGAGTAATAGCCTGCTGGGTGTTCTTCAGAAAGGATCATATAGCACCACAGGGATTACCTATGCTTTCTCTGTTATTGAGTTGAATACATCATGGAATTTAGGATAACGGCCCATATGTTTGGAAACAACCCATCCATGTCTTGCACCCTGGAAGGTCTCTTGGTCTTAAACAGTTTTTTTTTCAGTAGCAGCCTTACGTCTCTCGATCTCCACCATGCGTGTTAATACAGGAGAAAGGCAAGGATCAGTCACAGACAGGCTTTGCTGATCCTCTGAGGATTGTGCAAGGACAGAACTATGATTGGAGCAGGAAGAACATCTGGGTAAACTACTGCCTCCTTGGAGACAGGTCCAGGTCCTCTTCAATAGACTCCTGCTTCAAGTCATATGATTATAATGATGTCTCTACTATAAATTAATTGAAAAATCATCCAAGAGACACAAATGAACAGCTCATATTCCTCCAGGTCAGGGGATCCAGAATGACAGGCTTTTTTAGTGTTACCACTGCTTGTTGAAAATATATAATTGCTTTTTTTTTATATATATAAACATTTTGATACACTAACATGCACTTACAGCGTCAACATAATTGCAAAACTCTTTTTTCTTAATGTAATATTTTAAAATTAGAAAATGCTTTCTCTTAAACTGATCAAATATGAATAAAGTAAAAAGTAGGACCAGCTTTGCTCCTCTCCATGAACTAATCACTGACTTCAAATGCAACGTATGGGGAATATACATTTTAAATGTATTTAGTTTTTGGGTAATTATAAGCCACCTTTTTGTCTCTAAGAAAATATTCTAATAAAAAAATATTAATCAATATCTCTAGCTCTTTACTTTATTGTTTGTTTTTAATTATAAAAATTTTCCCTTTAGTTTGAATTTTCATTAATATTTTTCTTTCTCTCATATTTGTTTTCCATAATGTAAATTCACACATACATCTTTATATTCTGTATGTATACTCTCATGGATGTGCCGTTATAGGTATTGGACTATGGTTCCCATCAGGCACTGCACCACATATGATCACGTCACATGATTACTTGCACCTGATTCACATTTTGGTTGAATTATGGTATTTAAGTGACGTTTTTAACAGCACTCATTGTCCTGCTTTTGTCTTGTAGTTCATGTTGTTTCTGTGGTTTGCTTTGCCTTCCATGGTTTAGACCATAGTTCATATGTTTAACTGTTTTGTATGTATTCTCCCCTTTAGTTGTTATTTTTACACTCTGCATGATAAAGTCTGCACTTGCTTCCGCCTTCATGTCCATTTCGAGACAAAATGCAAGACTGATATTATGGATGTAGCAGACAGCTTGCATTCATTGATTCAGCTATGAATTCTGCATCATATCAAATAGTGGTTAATGACAATGTGAGGCCACCTGTCCGAAAGTTGAAGTTGACTCGGAAGTGGATCTTTCAACAGGATAAGTTCAACAGGATAACTAAGGATCCTAAGTCTGGCATCCAGATGGTGTAGCATGCATTTCGGGTGAATTTATTTGCATCTTCTTGAGTGGCTGTACAAGCCAACTCATGAGTGGCAGTCCTGGTTGCAGTTGCTGCAGACAAATTGAGTCGCATGCTGTGGCTGAAATTGCCGCGTCTTCCTCCTGTCTTTCTAGTCAGCAAGGTGCTTAAACCTATCCTTCTCCGCTTTCTGAGTGCCCCGTCTAACGGCAAAATGCCAGGCTGTATGGTCTTCAGCGCTGGATTCCCACAAATCACGAGGGTTGATGCAGCATTATCTCATGTCCTTCTTGCAGACATCTTTGAATCACACTCAGTGGAGTCCAGTTATCCGTGAACCCTCAGCCAGCTCACCATACAGAAGCTCATTGCGAATGAAACCTGGATCCATTCTTCTAACGTGGCCAAGCCGACAGAGATGCTTCTCACAGAGGATGGCAAACATGCTGCTTGTTTTGGCGCGTTATAGAACTTCTGTATCGGGTACCCTGTCCTGCCACTGTACATGGAGGATGTGTCATAGGCACCTCAGGTGAAAGCTGTTGAGCTTCCTCTCATGCCAGCGTAGGTTGTCCAAGTCTCACTACCATAGACGAGTGTGCTTAAAATGCAGACCTGATAGACACACAGCTTGGTTTTCACAGTAAGGTTGGAGTTTTGCCACACCCTGTGATTTTGTCTGGCCATGACTCCTGCAGCCTTGGCAATCCTACGATTTACCTCTGCATCGGTGAAGAGTGAACAGGATATAGTCAACCCAAGGTAGGTGAAGCTCTCCACAACCTCAAGGTTGCACCCATCTATGGCAATGCTTGAGGCTAATGGTCAGCCCAAACTTGGGGCAGTGGTGGCGTAGTGGTTAAGGCTCTGGGTTACTGATCGGAAGGTCGGAGGTTCAAGCCTAAGCTTCACTGCCAAGCTGCCCTTAACTGTCTCTGCCTTGTCATGACTGACCCTGCGCTCTGACCCCAGGTTCCTGACAGGCTGGGGTATGCATCCCATTTTTTCACAGTGCTCTACTGTATATGTGACCATGGGAGAGGCGACTGACAAGCTGCTGCAAGCCTTCCTCCGTATGCAAGATCAGGCTGCGTCATTGGTGAAAAGCATCAGATGTTGCAGAGCTTGCCGTCTGAAGGCATATTGGAGGAGAATTACCAAAAAGATACCAAAATAACTGGAAAAGCATGCATCAGATGTTGCACCGTTGACGCAGACTGTGCTGTGCAAGTCCTCATGGAATGCGGTGATGACTGCCAGAAGTTGTGGTGGACATCCAATCTTCTTCAGTAGCTTGAAATGTCCGCTCTGTCTAAATAGGTCAAACGCCTTGGTCAAATCAATGAAGGCGATAAAGTGGGGGCATCTGCTACTCTTGACATTTCTCCTGAAGCTGGTAAAGTGAGAATATTATGTCTACGGTTGACCGGCCAGCTCGGAAGCCATACTGAGACTCTGGGTAGACTCGAGAGGCTAGGATCTGCAGATGTGTCAGGACAACCTGGGAAAACACCTTTCCAATGAAGCTCAGTAGGGAGATGCCCCGATAGCTTTTGCAATTGCTGCTGTCCCCTTTGTTTTTATATTCTGTGACGATGTTTGTTTCTCGCATTCTATTCTTCCCAACACAAGAATAGAAGTTTGTGTAGGGGCTGGAGTAGTGCAGGGCCCGCTTTGCAAGATTTCTGACGGGATGCTGATGGGATGCCCTGGATCCATACCACAGGCGAGGTGGTCAATTGCTGTTCTGAGGTCTTCTGAGCTCTTCCATGGTTGGCGTTGTGTCTAGCTCCACCGGTAGGTCTGGGATGACATCCAGAGCAGTCTTTGTAACAGCATTCTGTTATTGCGTACAACTCGAGATAATGCACAACCCAACCCTGCAATTGCTTCCCCTGATCTGTGATGACTTCTCCTGTCTTGGACTTAAGTGGGGCAGTCTTGACTATAGAAGGTCCAGTCCCATTCTTGATGCCTTCGTACATTGCTCTTGCATCCCCGGTATTGGCAGCTGCCTGTATACTGCTGCAGAGATTCAGCCAGTAGATGTTTGCGCAGTGGTGGGCAGTCTGGCATTTCTTCTAGCAACCCTGAGGGGTTCCAATGTGCTGGGGTTAGGTGCCAGAAGAGCTTTCCTGTTCGCATCGGTTACAGGCTACATATCCTCCTAGTGGGCTTCGTACCAGTCGGCACTTTTCTGCTCCTTCTTACCGTAAGCGTTGATCGCTGAGTTATACACTGCTTCACGGTTGTGTGTCCATTTGGAGTCAATAGTACCGTCAAGTGACTTCTCAGCGAGAGCTTCCTGCAGCTTACCGACATACCGCTCAGATTTTTCTGGATTGTTTATACAGCAGGTGTTGATGTGAGGGCGACCTTTCTTCTTGGAATGTTGCCGTTTCTTTGGTGATAGACACACCTGGCTAGCCACCAGGGAGTGATCAGTGCTGCAATCTGCACTGTGATAACTGCAGGTGAGGAGAATGCTTGCAGGCTCCACATGCCTGGTGATGACTAAATCTAACTGGTACCAGTGGCAGGATCGTGGGTGCCTCCAAGACACCTTGTGAATCTCCTTACACTTGAAGAAGGTGTTTGTGATGCAGAGGCCATGGAAGCAGTACAATTCTAGCAGTCGCTGACCATTCTCGTTGATCTTTCCACATCCGTGAGAACCAAGGCAGGTGGGCCAGGCCTCATGATCAGCTCCCACCCTAGCATTAAAGTCCCCAAACAGATAAAGTCTTTCAGCACTGGGTATCCTGGAAATCACTACATGTAAGGCCTCGTAGAACTGGTCCTTTTCATCTGGAGTTGAGCATAGTGTCGGGGCGTACGAGTTGATGATGTTGGCTGGGCCCGAGTCTGTAGACAAATGGAGGGTTATGGAAAGGCCTAGTCAAAGCACAGATTTGAATCCCATTGAAATGTTGTAGGAAGATTTGAAACAGGGAGTACATGTAAGAAATCATCAAACATCTTGCAACTGAAAGAATATTGCATGAAAGAGAAAAAATGGTCAAAAATTCCAGCAAACCTAGTGTAGATTTATTCAAAACACCTACAAGAAGTTATTTCTGGTAAAGGGGGCAATACTAGCTTCTGTGGTTTTGTTCAAATATATCAAGTTAATTAATAGGCAATGTTTCAAAAAGATGATCAAAAGTTTGCTTGTCAAAAAAGTCAACAATTTTCATGGGGTGTACTTGTTTTTTCACATGGCTGTATGTCATAAAATGGTCTCTCATTATTACATTCAGTATATTGTCATAAATAAAGTATGACAATAAGTAGGGGTGAGTTACCCATAAGCATCACAAAGGAATTGTTTAGACCCTTGGGGAAACCTGGCCTAGATCCAGATGCTGTTCTTTGTACGTAACTGTACAGAGGACAAAAAAAAAATGCAAATGGATTTGCAGAAACATTTTATTTTGACCAAGATGAGAAAATGCAATATCAAATGGAAGGATTGCCTTTTCTTTTTCAGTGTTGCAGAAACATACCGGTTTAGACACTGAAAATAAATGATATTATGCGTCTATAATGGCTGCCAAGACTGAAATGCAAATGTACAAATACATATTTCGTAGTTATGTTTTAAAACATACACATTCATAAAAGAAATTCAACTGCAAATACTACTTGTATGAATTAGCATATTCCATAAAATGCTGTTTTAAAATATGAGATACAAACTCATAATTATGAACTAATATACATCTTCAAGATAAGATGAAGTATTAATTATGACATAACAATATATAGTTTTGAGATCCAATCAGTCATAAGAAAACAAGACATAGTTTTGTATTTTCAAGTCAATTTTGAAATATTGTCTTATGTTACAGTGGGGAAAAAAAGTATTTGATCCCCTGCTGATTTTGTACGTTTGCCCACTGACAAATAAATGATCAGTCTATAAATTTAATGGTAGGTTTATTTGAACAGTGAGAGACAGAATAACAAAAAAAAAATCCAGAAAAACGCATGTCAAAAATGTTATAAATTGATTTGCATTTTAATGAGGGAAATAAGTATTTGACCCCCTCTCAATCAGAAAGATTTCTGGCTCCCAGGTGTCTTTAAAGGGAGTGCTCCTAATCTCAGCTTGTAACCTGTATAAAAGACACCTGTCCACAGAAGCAATCAATCAATCAGATTCCAAACTCTCCACCATGGCCAAGACCAAAGAGCTCTCCAAGGATGTCAGGGACAAGATTGTAGACCTACACAAGTCTGGAATGGGCTACAAGACCATTGCCAAGCAGCTTGGTGAGAAGGTGACAACAGTTGGTGAGATTATTCGCAAATGGAAGAAACACAAAAGAACTGTCAATCTCCCTCGGCCTGGGACTCCATGCAAGATCTCACCTCGTGGAGTTGCAATGATTATGAGAACAGTGAGGAATCAGCCCAGAACTACACGGGAGGATCTTGTCAATCATCTCAAGGCAGCTGGGACCATAGTCACCAAGAAAACAATTGGTAACACACTACGCCGTGAAGGACTGAAATCCTGCAGTGCCCTCAAGGTCCCCCTGCTCAAGAAAGCACATATACATGCCCGTCTGAAGTTTGCCAATGAACATCTGAATGATTCAGAGGACAACTGGGTGAAAGTGTTGTGGTCAGATGAGACCTTTTTGGTATCAACTTAACTCGCCGTGTTTGGAGGAGGAGGAATGCTGCCTATGACCCCAAGAACACCATCCCCACTGTCAAACATGGAGGTGGAAACATTATGCTTTGGAGGTGTTTTTCATCTAAGGGGACAGGACAACTTCACCGTATCAAAGGGACGATGAAATCTTGGGTGAGAACCTCCTTCCTTTAGCCAGGGCATTGAAAATTAAAAGTAATTACTAAGTCATTACCAAGTACTAAGTCATGTTTTGCATAGGGGTCAAATACTTATTTCTCTCATTAAAATGCAAATCAATTCATAACATTTTTGACATGCGTTTTTCTGGATTTTCTTGTTGTTGTTCTGTCTCTCACTGTTCAAATAAACCTACCATTAAAATTATAGCCTGATCAATTCTATGTTAGTGGGCAAACGTACAAAATCAGCAGGGGATCAAATACTTTTTCCCCTCACTGTATACATATATATACATACATATATACATAGTGAATAAAGGGGTACTTAAGGAAGAGATAAGTATTTAGACATCGACTGATGACTGCCAGTGTTTGGACATTTAGAGGTACTTCATTCCACCACCTAGATGCCAGAACAGAGACATGTCTTGATGCATGCCTTCCTTGTACCCTGAGAAATTGTCGGACCAGTCCAGCGGTGTTAGAGGATTGGAGGGAGTGTGGTGCTGTGCAGGGTGTGATAAGTGATTTACGGTAAGTGGGTGCTGGTCCATTTTTGGTTTTGTAGGCAAGCATCCGTGTTTTAAATCTGATACAGGCAGCTACAGGAAGTCAGTGGAGGGAGCATAGCATGGGTGGTGGTATGGGAGAACTTAGGAAGATTGAAAACAAATCAGCGTCATTCTGGATCAGTTGCAGAGGATGAATGGTGCTTAGAGGCAGACGTACAGGCTCGAAATTACAAGGGTCTAAACAAGCATCTGCGTTGCCTGGACAGAAATGGAACAAATCTTTGTTCCAAACCTTTCCTATGTTTTAAAGGAGAAATTGGCATGAGTGTGTGAAATTAGCAATGTGAGAGGAAATGGATTTTTGATTGTTCATAGTTATCCCAAGGTTGCATTGACAGAAGGTGAGATCTGAGAGTTGTCCAGGGAGATCACAAGATCATGATATGGGTAAAAAAATAGTATTTCAAAATTATGACTTGGTATCTTATAATAATGACTTAGTATCTTGAAGGTGACTTAGTAGCTCATAATGATAACTTTGTATCTCAAAATGAAAACTTAGTATATTGAAATTATGACTTTGTACCTTCTCATTTTAAGACAATACATAGAAATACATGATGTCCCAAAAGTCTCCATTCATAGGGGACTATATATACTAGCATCATGTGGGTTGTGCATTCGCCTTGGGTTGATCGTGGATGTCCACTTCTCGGTTGGTCCACAACACTTCCAGTCTTTTTGAATTTGTTGATGTGCTTGCTATGTTTCATGTTAAAGTCCATCGAAAACCTTGTGACAGCTTCCCGATCCAGCCATGAGAATGATTTCAATTCATTCTTCTTTTGTCAAAGACATTCTTAAAGAGTATCTGAAAAAAAAACATAATAAAAATGAATTATAAAGTATTTTGGAAGAAGTTTTGCTAAAAGTGTTAATTTCCCCTATGCATGGAGACTTTAGAGGCACACTGTACTTTGTGGAAAAATGGGCTTCCAGAGCAGGGCAAGCTGTTCATGACTTATTGGTTTGCCTGTAAAATACAATAAGAGTGCTGGGTGGACCTCACAATTATTATTATTATTATTATTATTATTACCATTATTATTATTATTATTATTATTATTATTATTATTATTAATATTATTATTATTATTATTAATATAGGCACCTTTCAAGACTCTCAAGGACACCTTACAAACATAGTCAACTTTACAATAAAAGAACACAAAAGATAAATAAAAATCTAAAATCATAAATAAACAATTTGCATTATCATAGGAATAAATACCTTCATAAATAAAAGTTATTTTTAGTAAGCTGCTTTAAAAAGGTGGGTTTTGAAGAGGAATTTGAAAGTGGAAAGACAATCACGGATATGGATTTCTGCCGGTAAAGAGTTCCAGAGTCATGTAGCTGCACTGCTAAAGCATTTGGACCCCTTAGAAGTCAGACGAACCAAAGGTATCACGAGAGAGAGAGAGGAACGGGATCTAAGATTGCAGGTAGGAGAAGATATATGAAGAAAATAGGAAGGTGCTAGTCTATGAAGAGCCTTGAAGGTCAATAACAGAATCTTTTAATCAATATGGAGTTTAACAGGGAGCCAGTGAAGTTGTTGGAGAATAGGAGTTATATGAACAGAGTTACAGGTTTGTGAAATAATCCCTGCAGCTGAGTTTTGGACCAGCTTTTATTTATGCAGATTTTTTTTGTGGTAGATCAAATAGAAGGGAATTACAATAATCCAAGCGGGACATGACCAGAGCATGTACGAGAGTGGCAGTGCTGTAAGTTGGGAGGGAGGGGTAAAGAATGTTGAGCAAGTGGAAATAAGTACACCGGGTAATATTATGTACATGTGCTTCAAAAGAAAGAGTGCTGTCCAGAATGACACACTGACTCAACTTTCAAACAGAGCAAAATTTTTTAATTTGAAAAAGATTCAAGTTAGTACCTACAAGAAGAACCTCAGTTTTATTGCTATTGAGTTTGAGAAAGTTACAAGAAATCCATGATTGTATTTCATATAAACAGTTATGAAGGGAAGACGGTGAGAGAGAAGAATTTCGCTCGGTGGACAGATAGAGCTGGGTGTCATCTGCATAGCAGTGAAAGTGGATTCCAAATTTCCTAAAAATATAGCCAAGAGGTAGAAGATAGACTATAAATAACAAAGGGCCCAAAACAGATCCCTGTGGAACAGCAGTAGTAACTGGAGAGCAATGTGAATGGAAATTTTTCATTTTAACGAACTGAGTGCAAATAGAAAGATAATATTTAAACCAAGAGAAGTGCCACTGATACCAATGGATACTAATCTCTCTAACAGGATGTTGTGTGAGATTGTGTCAAAGGCTGCGCTTAAATCAAGAAGAATGGGTATAGACAAAATTCCTGCATCAGCTAAGCTTAACAGCTCATCAGCTCATTAGAAATGTTCGGCAGAAATGGTCATTAGAAATGTTTAGCAGAAATGTCTAGCAGACATGCTCAGCAGAAATGTTCTGTAGAAATGTTCTGAAGAAATTTTCATCATAAGTGTTCAGCAGAAATGTTCAGTAAAAATGACTAAAAAAAAACAAAAACAAAAAAAACCCCCAGCTCATTAGTGATTTGGACCAGAGCAGTTTCAGTGCTGTGATGTGAGCGGAAACCTGACTGGAACTGTTCATAAAGGTTATTAGTTAGAAGATGTTTGTGTACCTGAGAAGAAACAAAATTTTTGAAAGAAATGGTAAATTAGAGATTGGTTGGTAATTTTCAATTATTTGTGGGTCTGAACCAGGTTTCTTCAGTAGGATTCTTCAGGGGATCTAGGTGAGAAGTAGATTATTTGAAATTACAGCATTGGATATTCAATATCACTCGGGAGAACAAAACTCATAAGACTAGTTTGGGGAGGTTCATGAGAGATTGGATAAAGTGACCTACAAACTATATTACTCATGAATTTCAATTGCTGGTAATTGTTAGAGATTTTATCATTAAAAAAAGATCAGAAAAGTGTTACAATAAGCTGTAGATTGCATGTGAGCTGGAAGAGTGTCAGGGGATAGAAGAAAATTATTTACAATAGTGAAGAGAGTTCTAGTATTGCCCTCAGCAGGCCTAATTAGATTAGTATAATCGTCAGATTTTGCTTTAAGAAGAGATTCCTCATATAATAACATATGGTCATCGTACATACTTTCTGGATATTAAGAACTGTTTTGATATGAAGACGTTCTAAATGGTGACCATGAGCTTGAAGTTGATGCAATTCAGGGCTATTCCAAGGTGCAGAATGAGAAAAAGAAACCATACGTGTTTTTAAAGGACTTGGAATGTCCAGGGTATTTAAAATACTGTCGTTGTAATGTGAGACTAGTTCATCAAGAGTAGTTACATTTTCATTAGTTTATAGATTATCAAGATGATTTGAGAGCACAGACAAATCAACATTCTTAATATTACGAAATGTGATGTCACGGCCTACGTTAACTTTCGATACCAGTAGATCAAGAAAGAAAAATACTTACAATATTGTGACCTGATATAGATAAATCTGATACAGTACAGTTAATAGGAGTGACATCAGAACAGCAGGCAAGGCCAAGAGCATGTCCTCTGGTATGAGTAGAAAAATCAATGAGCTGCTGGAGTCCGAAGCTGTGTAGACATGACAGGAAATCCTTTGTGAGGGCACAACTCAGATTATGCACGTGTATATTAAAAATCCCCTAACAGTCTTGAGTTAGGAGCCAAAGAATATAAAAAAGTTCAAAATGAAGAGAAATTAGTATCCAGCTTAGGAGGATGATTCACATTGGCTAGAATAGTGATAAGTAAATAAGTAAATGCATGGAGGAAATCGACTAAGGTGGTAGCTTGGGCATGATTTGTCTATAGGTGTAAGAACCCTTTAATTGGAGATTTATATCCACACACACACACACACACACACACACACACACACACACAGAGAGGGGGGTCCTCAGTAGTGCAGCTGATTTATGTAGCGCCGCTCGACCCAGACAGGTTGAAAAAAGCCCCGTAACCCGAGAAGCCCCCCAAAAATCTCTACATCAACTTTTTTTTTTTTTTTTTTTTTTTTTACAACAGTCTCATGTGAAGCACGTCTTTTATACTGCAACCTGTGCATTAGAATAAATGCAGTGCATTAGAATAAATTTTCTGAAACATTTATATCACAGCAGTGATTACCCTTGTAGCATTTTTTTTTCCAATTAAAAAAAAATTCTCAATGCAAACAGCTCATGTTCTTTTGAAGAAGTTCAACATATGACTTATTTTCGATTTTTTTGCATTAATCAAATTTGAGCTGATCTATTTATTTTAGGGCAACATGATTGTCTCTTTAGCTAGGCATATAGTACCATTTATTTGGGTGAGATTGCAAATAAATAGAAATGAATATGCATTTAATAGCCTATATATTCAACATTTCCACTTTGCAAACGCCGACGGAAACTTGTATCCCTGCATGGGACTCTTTTAGAGTTTGTATCCTGAACAGGAGCGCATTAATGACTGAATGAATGCTTCATGCTCGGATTGTGTTCCAGTTTGGGTGAATGTTCCTGGTTTGCTGCTCTGACCCTGCACTGCTGATTAGAGCAACTCCGTGTTCCCCTGTCCGCCTTTATTTCCCTAATTACCATTAACACACACACACACACACACACACACACACACACATTCACACTCTCTCTCTCTCTCTTTTTTTTTTTTTTTTTTTTTTTTTTTTTTTTTTTTTTTTTCTCTCTCTTTTTTTGTGTGTGTGTGTGTGTGTGTGTGTGTGTGGTGACTCTGCCCGTTCTGCACTCTCTTGATTGCAGCGACCAGGGAATTCACATTCAGCCTTTCAGCCCTGTCTCAAATATTACAGTCACACAGGCAGCTCACTGATAAATGGCAGTTCAGTTCGGTCTCCACTGGTTCTTTTGTTATACGTTTCATCTTATAAATCATCCATCCATCCATTATTATTATTATTATTATTATTATTATTATTATTATTATTATTATTATTATTATTATTATTGCCGCTGTTGTTGTTGTTGTTGTTGTTGTTGTTGTTGTTGTTGTTAATAGTAGTAGTAGGGGTAGTAGTAGGCCTAGAAGTGTTAATAATAATAATAATAATAATAATAATAATAATAATAATTATTATTATTATTATTATTATTATTATTATTATTATTATTATTATTATTATTATTATTATTATTATTATTGTCGTTGTTGTTATTGTTGTTGTTGTTGTTGTTATAATAAATGTGTACACAAAATGCACATATATGCCTGTAAAATCTTTTTTAATATTTCTTTTGTATTCTTAGATTCAGGTCTGCTTAATTTTATAACAAAATAATCCTTTATTAATTTCAATATTTGGTAATTACTGACTGCTTGGTGGCTGTTTTTAGGAGTTTAATGTGAGCCTAGTGATTTTAGAGTGCAGGCTGTGTTTTGCAGATTTTAAACGTCTCCCTTTAAAACAAAAAAAAAAAAAAAAAAAAGATAAAGAAAAAGAAATAGACGCGTGCAGTAACCGGGCCTGCCATACCGCGCGCGCTCCCGCAGCTAATTACCGCACCGCGATTAGACATCAAACAACAGCGGTCTGTAGTATATTAAATTAAACCAACATTTACAGTGTGAATGTGTGTGAAATTAATCCACTGACGATGTCGTGGTTTGGTTTGTTGTTGTTGATGCTGATTTTGTTGCCAAACACAAGAGGCAAAGGGGGGTTATACTATGGAATAAATGTATACCAGTGACACTTTTTTATCGTCTTGCTGTTCATTTAAGCGAATTTATTTGTTTTTTATGAATTCATATCATTGACAGTGAAAGATGTCATAATGCAGGGTTAATTTAATTTAATAACTTAAATTAAATATATATATATATAAGTTATTAAATTAAATTAGGCCTGCATCATGACATCTTTCACTTTCAATGATATATATATATATATATATATATATAAAATTGTATTTTTTATAACGGTAAATTTATCCAATAAAACGTTGTGATGCCTGTTCCGTGTTGTTTTTCTCCTCACTTCCTCACTGAAAAGCAGTCATTTATTTGTTGGAAATCTCTCAATGGCGTCAGGAGGATTTTTTTTATTCATCCCCGCGCACACCTGCGTCTTTCCGTCAGGTTCCACAATAAAATCATGTGGTTACACCACTGTGTTATTAAACCACTGATCTGTTTTAAGCGCTAATTTCACAGGCTAAAATAACACGCCGAACGTTACCACGAATTGTTCAGAGACTAACCGATTTACCTAGAATTATGTGAGCTTTCGTTAAAGGAAGAAGAAAAAAACACCTCATTATTTAATGAAATACGTTCGGTAGTAGTGACGTCAATGAAACAATTTAATGACGTTTACAATTCAGAAGCTTGATGAAATATTGTGGCCTGATATATCAATTTTTATTTCATGCAAAACACAAGAACGTGCTTAGCGGATAACTAACTCAGATTTATTTTAGGAAAACTATTATTATTATTATTATTATTATTATTATTATTATTATTATTATTATTATTATTATCATTATTATTATCATTATTTTTGTTGTTGTTGTTGTTCCCATACTTCTTCTTCTTTCTTATTCCACTTATTAATCTTCTTATTCTTACTCTTATATCGCTTTGGTTGTTCCATTATACATTATGAATTTTCCTAACACAGTAGCCTAATGTTGATTAGTTCCTATAGTGATATGGTGACGCAATAACTATATTAATATTATAGGCTACTTATTATAACCTTTTCCTAAGACATAAAAATATATTCTATCACTGTGTCGAGAGTTATATGCGCATTATATATTCGACTAGATGTTTTTCATAAAATCTAGTGGAGGGGAAAACCAGAACTGATTTAAAGTTTATAGTGAGCATTGAGGATTGAGCTCCGACCCTGGCAGAGCTGATGGCAGCGGGCTGAAGCGAAGGCAGGAGAAGGAATGTGGAGGGAAAAATAATGATGAAAAAAAAAAGTGCACTCTGTCCCACCGGCGGCTTAATTAAATACACGGAAAGAACGAGAGCGGCACATCTGGTTTCAATCCCTCTCCCTTTGATGGCATCAAGTGTTCTTTTTCCCCCCTGGATCTAGGGGCTTGGAAAGCTAAAGTGATATCTGAGGCACTGAGAAGCCTATAGACGGGATCCATTAAAGCGCACCGTAGGCTTACCTGCCAAGAGGCGCACAGCCAGGTGTCCAAAAACAACTGCTCAGTCTGACTTAGTGATAGAAATATATCCATCTGTATATCCACGTGACTCAACTATTCAGCACATAGACAAATAATAGAATAAAAATAGTCTACAAACGAGCTGACAGCATCTAGATTTCACAAACAGCACAGCAAGAGTCAGCACAAACTTCGAGCAGTTTGGGTTCTGTTATTTGGGTTGAGTTGGTCTGATACCTGCTATCACCTGTTTTACTGACAAATTGGGAACACCTCTTTGCCTTTGAATCTAGTGCGTCCGGGATTATAGACTTGTGTGTTTTTTTTTTGTTGTTGTTTTTTTTTTTTTAGATTCCGTGTTGGTGAAGCTGCAGTAAAACACAGTTGAGGTGTGTTCCCTGGCTGTAACAGATGCTTTTGAAACTGCTCGTTAGTCACATACTTCACTAATTTGGGAATCCCTCGCTCTATGTAGCCTGCATTATCGACACATGACTTCATAATCCCGCCCTCTGATATAGTCCGTTATTTTTATAGTCTCTGCTTCTTGTTTTCTTTTTATTCCCGTTATTTTCCGCGCGCGCTCTGGAGCGACTTCTGTAAACTTTGCTGTAATCGGTGGAGTGTAGCACGGGACAGACGAGCAGACACCGGGGGTCTGTACAACCTCAGAGACGGCACAAAACCTTTTTTGCCACGTAATTACGAGTGCCTATTAGGCCGATCTTCTCTCCCGGGGGCCTCATTTTTTTTTCCTGCACGCGGGCCTCTGCCGCTTGCTAACGTTTGAAGTGCCACGAGCTGCGTTCCCTTCTCATGAGTGCGTGTGTGCGTGCGTGTGCGCGTGTGTGGGTGTGTAGTGCTTGGACGCGGAGCTTCGACGAGGCGGCAGTGTGTCCAGCCTCCTCGCGCTCACGGGCCAGTCCGCTTTTACGAGCTCGCGCATGTGTTTAGGCAGGGGCATTCCGGCAAACTGCGCTCAGTATCAGGCACGCGCGCTAACAGCGACGTGGAGTGAAAGCTTTCGGGTTTTTTTTTTCTCTCACGCTCTCTCTCTCTCACCATAAGGAAACTACGACGGAGTCAGGGCAAAGCGCTTCGTGGCGAAGTTATATCTGCGCGCAAAGTCGGACAGACGCGCCTCCAAACAAGCGGAGGTTTTTTTTTGTTTGTTTGTTTGTTTCGTTTGTTCCTCCACGGAATTGACAGTTCCACAGACTTAACGCACCACATCTGGATCCGTGACCAGGTTTAAATTCAAATACGACCCAAAAAAGAGAGAAAGGAACACGTTTTGGAGACACGTATTCTTATATACTGTTCCGGTCGCCTATGCAAGGGACGGTTTTGCGCGTCCGCTGTTGTTGCGCCGTGCTTTTTTTCTCCGTTAGCCTGTTTGCGTCATGACGTCTAGCTATGCGCATGTAATGGACAGACGTGCCGTGGCGGTACCCAGCAGACTGGAGAGTCCCATCACAGCCAACGTGGACAACCTGCAGGCCAAAAAGAACTTCTCGGTGAGCCACCTATTGGATCTGGAAGAAGCAGGGGAAATGGTGGGCGCGCAGGCGGATGAGAGCGTTGCGGAGAGCGGCAGGACCATGCTGGAGTCTCCGGGGCTGACCAGCGGCAGCGACACGGCGCAACCGGAGAGTAAGTGCAGCCTCGAGCGCAGGCTAAACAAACCAGTGTGCAGTGCTCGGATATATCTATATCTATATATCTACATATATCTATATATAATTTAAAGTTACATATCTAGTTTAATAATATACAACGTCACGAAGCAGATATACACAAATCCACATTATGATCCCTACATTATGTTCATTCCATAACAGACGACAGTTGCAGGGAACGGATTGCGCTTTAGTTAACTTGGGAGCGAACTGTGTTTTGGTTAAAAAATCTTTTCCGTGTAAATTTAAACTCTGGTTAGCTCGAGCTGTTGTTAAGTGTAGCTCCACGCGAGTACCCCTCCTGTTCCCAGCGCGCGTTCACGCGACCGCTGCTCTTATTAACACTTAGCGCAGCAGTTTCCCACATTAACACGTGCACAGGTTAGATTGCGCAAACTGCACTGTGTATTGTATATTACAGTGATGCTGGAAGACCAGAGCACGTCCTTCTATTTCATTATAAAACAACGTTGTCACATTTCATTCAATAGATTAGGCTATATAGCCTTTGTTTTTTTTTTTTTTTTTTTAAAAATATATTTTAGGTTTAGATATTTTTAATAGTTTAAAATGATGTTTAATTGTAAGCTTTCACAAACGAATTCAAATAAATCACAAACGTAAACATAACACCAAATAATGGCTAAATAACTTGGTGGTTGATGGTGCGATCAATGAGCGCGTTTTGCGGCGGATGCGCGCTGGACACAATTATATACAGCACTTCATTTCCATTTTAAACACATGAATAAACATATCTATAAATGACATCACAATATATATAGGTGTTGTGTGTGTGTGTGTGTGTGTGTGTGTGTGTGTGTGTTTGTGCCAACTAAAGGTTCAGTATTGAATACTCTCTCTACAACATGATTAGGAAACTAGGCCCAGTTAAGATAAAACCACTCCACACAGAAGAGATTATAAAGTGATTTTTTTTAGTAAAGTAAAGAAAAAATATATATATTTCAAAATAAACAATAGTCGGGTATACTGCCTTCTTCTCTGCAACATCCCGAACGTCTTTAACAGGCTGTTTTTATTTTAATTTTATTTATTTATGATTTTCTGTTCTTCTAGCAAACGTAATTTTCTCTCTGGTTTAATTGAATTGTATTCATTTTTTAAGCTCTAGTTTAAGAGTCTTAGACTAGTTGGCAATTTTATCAATTGCTTTAATGGCGTTAAAATTGCAGGGGTCTAAAACTTTTATCTGGTTTATCATGTCTTATTTTCATCAAGATAAAAAAATAATAAAAGTTTTCTTGAGAACACGTTTGCAATATATATATATATATATATGAGAGGAGTAGAGTGTCAGATGCGGCGTATTTTTTTATGATCTAAGTAAAAAATGTTTTGAACCGTTGTGTAAGCGAGCCGTACCACAATGTGTGGTTTTTTTTTTTTTTTTAAACATGGAAACTCCATTAAAGTGAATTCCTAATAACGTGCGGAAGTTTAACGAGATCTTGGATACACTAATGATTCCCACAAACAGGCTGAGCTAATTATACTACAGCCTCCGCCGCCATGTCTATGCAATTAGCCCTACTTCATGTGGGGAAATTAAAAATCAAATGCCTAAAAGAAAGACAAAAAATCCCGCACATCTGACATACTACTGGATTAGGGTATAATATGGTATGTATATTGTTTGGAATTAATTACCGCAAAGATATTTTTGCGTTAAACTCGGTTTATAGTAATCTCTTGGTTAGGTACAGGTGTGAGCTTCAATGACCAAAGAACAGCCAGCCATAATGCAGTGATCATTAGTGTGGTGACTAATCAGGAAGAAGGATATTCTGGCATGCCGTTAATGAGTGTAACGATCATCGAGTGTTACTGCATAATCGGTGCTGGTATGAAAGGTTTTTCCACCTGGCCTATTATGAGCAACACCAGGACAGAGGGGTGTAACTTATTACTGTCTGAAATGGTTTTTAAATGATTTGAAAACTGCTTATAGTTGCTTATAGTTCACAGTAAATAATGCTGGGTCTCAATGTATTAAAATAATGATAATACTACTACTACTACTACTACTACTACTACTACTACTACTACTAATAATAATAATAATAATAATAATAGTAATAATACTAATTATAATTCAAGCTCCATGTCCAAAGTAGAATGTTAACCAAATATATGCAAAAAAATTTTTTTTTAATGGATCGGCTAGAAATCTTTGGCCGTTCTTTTGTAAATTACGGTTCTTTGGTTTGATATTTTGCAGTTAGATTATTGAAGGTACTTCTACGAGATGACAACCAAAGGAACAAGTACAAGATCTTCCAGGATTTTATTTATTTTTGCTGTTGTTTTAGTGTGTAGGTTTATTGTACGCTGCAAAAAATACATTGTAAATTTGATTTGCAGTAACTGACTGCTAGCAGAGTTGCCAACTCCAATGAATATTTCAGTTTTTATAACATTCTTATTATAATGCTTCAATACAGTAAATGTTTTTTGTAAAATAAATAAATAAATACATAAAAATGAATTAATCAAAGTGCAAACCTGTAATTTTACAGGGACATATTGGTAATTTTATATTATTTTAAAAAGCATCTCTACAATTTGACAGTTATTTTGTTTGTGTTGTATTTTATTGCCAAATAAACGTCTTAAATCGGTCTGAAAGAGTCAAAAATAACAAATAACAAAATAATCTTATTTTAAAAAACAAGTTTATTAAAACAATAATTTCAGTTAAATTCACAAACAAATGGTATGAAATTCCGCAATAAGAACTCAACAAGCTCAACAGTGACATAGTGTACTATAGACAAAAAAAGGCACAAAGCAAGGCTACATGGGATTTCATTTTAAAATTGCAAGCTAGACAGCAAATATTTGTTAAATAACATGGCTAACATTACCTAGCATTGCCTAACTTTAACTCTGATTTAAACCTGTTGCACTATTTCTAACATAACTGAAGTCATGCTTTTTATTTCGGAAAAAAAATTCAAAACATAAAAAAAATTTATATATGGATAACAGATATGGTTCCTTCAGGTAAACGATTCTGCTGGCTAGTTAATGATACTGAATATTTTACTGTATTATTACACTGTAATATTATCTATACAGTAAGGTCTGTTGTTACCGTATAACCAGATGGGTATAACCAGAGGTACTGTGAATATTTTCCCAGAATGACTGTTTCCCAGAATGACTGAAGGCTATGATTTGAAGCTTATCAACTTATGCTGTTTGTGATGGTGTGGACAGATGAACAGTTGAATGCGGAGGAGAAGAAGAAGCGTAAGCAGAGGCGGAACAGGACCACGTTCAACAGCAGCCAACTGCAGGCACTGGAGCGAGTGTTCGAGAGGACACACTACCCTGATGCTTTTGTGCGAGAGGATTTGGCACGTAGAGTCAATCTCACCGAGGCCCGAGTGCAGGTAAGTCCAAAGTCTGTGTGTATCCTGCTTCTCAAATTAGACTGGGCCTTTGATCAGCTCAGTTTTGCACATTTGATTAAGTTACAATGTTCCCTTTATATTAAAGACCTTGGAATACATATTGTGTCAACTGCACTTTTGCTTCCAAACATGAGAACCGATTCATCTAAAAAAAATAAAATAAAAAATATATATATATATATATTCAGTCCAAAAATTTGGACAACAAAAATATTGCATAATATGGATTAACATGTGTACGAAGATGTCACGTTGATGTTTGATTTGTGTGATATTTTGTGTAATATACCAGCCACATTGGCATTTAAAAAAATAATTCTCAATCAGAGCTTTACATGGAAGAGAACAGACTGAAAGCACATGTTATAATGAGAGGGATTTTTTTTTGCTAAAAGATGGGGATTGTGCCCATTTATAGATCAAGAGGGAGAGAGAGAGAGAGAGAGAGAGAGAGAGTGAGAGAGAGAGAGAGAGAGAGCGAGAGAAAGAAAAAAGCGAGAGAAAACACATCTGCAATTAATGTGTCCCAGAGAGGGTGAGCGATTCTGAGAGGCTTTGATAAAAGCGACTTTGAGCTCATTCCTGAAGCACTGCGTAACCGGACACTGCGCCTCCACCAGACCTTGGCTTGGGAAGGGAGCCTGGTTCTGCTTCTCCACCACTGTTTCGAGCAAAAAAGAATGGCACTCCACCATGCCTAGCTCTATCATTTCATCCTCGTACACTGCTTGTGTGAGCTTATCATAACATTGTTTTGCATGTTTGTCTGCCTATTTTTAACGTACGAGCGCTTTATGATATTTCTAGTTGCGATAAGATGCTCCATATCCCTCTGTTATAGTCTTTCAGTCTTCTCTGGTGGATTCAGGATTAGAAAGCGCCAAAGCTTCACCAGCAAACTACATGTTGAGATACAAAATCTGCTCTCAAGCTGACAGCATGACATGTGATGAGAGAATTCTGAAGATTTGTTTTTTTTAAACAATTAGCAACAATTCCACCATGATTTCAGCAGTGTGTCTTGCTCAAAAATGTAGTTACACAATCATCTCCATGATGCATTTCTTTTTCTTTTTTTTTCTTTTTTACATGGAAACCACAGTGAACAAATAAATGATTTACTTGATCATATTTTGCAGTACTGAAACACTTCATTGTATATTTTTATTATTATTATTACTATTATTATTACTATTATTATTATTATTATTATTATTATTATTATTATTATTATTATTATTATTGTTGTTATTATTATTGTTATTGGTGTTATTATTATTATTATTATGATTATTATTATTATCGTTGTTGTTGTTGTTGTTGTTGTTACAGTTTTGTAGTGAAAAGGTGTAAAGGGAATTAACCAGGTTGTGCCTCATACTTAGGCTCATCATGTCAAAATATTTTGCTTTCGCCAAATTCAGCTCAACAATTCAACACTCGTCAGAACACACAAAAACCTTAGTGCTTTTACTTCAGTAGCTTTTTGTTACTTGCGGTATAATGTAAACTGAAATTAAACAGATGATTATGCACCTTATATTAAATTATATATATATATATATATATATATATATATATATATATATATATATTTATTTATATATATAGTTTAGATTGTTTGGTCATGCTATCTGTGTATCCTTTGGGTTTTCATAATTGCTTTGAAAATAATCATTTCCGCTCCTCGTCCCAAAGGTGTGGTTTCAGAACAGACGAGCGAAGTTTCGCCGAAACGAGCGGGCCATGTTGGCCAGTAAGAATGCTTCGCTCCTTAAGTCCTACTCAGGAGATGTAACAGCGGTGGAGCAGCCCATCGTGCCTCGACCCGCCCCACGTCCCAATGACTACCTATCCTGGGGCAGCGCCACCCCTTACAGGTAACCACAGTAACCTTAACGTGTAGTTTGTGCCACTCTCAATCCCAACATGCCCTCCAGCTATCTGCTTTGTTTTCCTTTCATTTCCTCTCAGCACTTGACTTCTGCCGCATCTGTGTTACTAGCCCAGTCTTATGCGCTGCTCAGTTTATTTCCATCAGTTTGACTTGTTTTAACATGTTCCTAAAGCAAAATAATTTGCCAGTGAAATGAACAAAATAACTAAAAAGGCAATTTGCAGAGACAAGTGTTGCAGAGTGTTGTGATGAAAAGATGTCCCAGTCAAACAGATCAAAGAAAGCAGCACAGACTGTTGTATGTTCTCAAGCAGTTCTGCTTAGTAGTCTCTCTCTCAGTGGGGAAGGAGAGGATCTCAGGAACTCAACCCCTCACTGTTAGGTGATAATCTGAAAACAAACCGTGTTAAATCCACCTCTGTGCCCTGTGACCTCTGGGTTATAAGCTAACAAAGTGAGGAGGATCGCTTCACTGGGCAGGATTTTCTGTGACTCTGGTTACACTGGTTATGGTCTACACAGTGATGTCTGTTCTTTTGAGTGGTACAGAACAGATGACCAGGCTACTCGGGCCAAACGCTCAATTTCTGACTGTGAAAATGTGTTTCTTACCACTTTCTGGCATATTTATGCTTACAACTGGAAACGTGGCCAGTAAAACGAGCTAATGCAGATTTGTGGTTGTTGTATTTTCTTTTTTTGCCTAATGCACTGATGTGCACAATTATTACATGTTAATAAAGTACATATAAAGCCTTAATAACTATTTATATATTCTTAAGCTGGTTTCCGAGTTCGGAGGGAGGGCCAATGCGAGTGCCACAGAAAATGCTGCCCACAGAAAGCAAGTACTTTTTTAAATTTTACTCTATGTGAATTTTTTTCTTCAATTTTTTATTTTTTTTTAAAATCTCAGATGTGTAGCAGCAATCAGAGAACCAAATAGCCTCTTTGGTGTTTGTGGCAAAAATAAAATATTGTATATACTGTTTATAATATCTGAGATGTCTGAATCTTTATAGATTGTTTATAGATGTTTACATATTTTTTGTAATCAGTATCTGTGCACTCATTCTCGCTGTTGCTTATTTCCTGTTCATCAGCACAGTGGCAGCCTACCCACCCACTTGTGTCAACACCACTTCCACCCAGGGAATGAACATGGCCAACAGCATCGCTAACCTAAGACTAAAAGCCAAGGAGTACAGCCTCAACCAGGTCCCCACTGTTAACTGAGACGGGGGGTGAGAGAGTGAAGACGGGAGGATGGAAATGAAGAAGAGGAAGCCTCAAAGCAGTTGGATGACTTAGAAGGCCTTAAAGAACGGGACAAATTGGGTCTGAGATTCCTCTTTCTGCAAAACTCCAGTGGGAATGGAACAGTCCTCCGCTCCTTCTGGAATTATGGTTCTTCCTCCCCCAGCCCTCCTCCTCCTATACTGGCTTTTTTTACCATCTTCATCACTGCAGATGAATGTAGATACTGTTCCGAGGAAATGAAACTCTTCATATATCTGGACTAATATGGAGACCGCAAGGCAGACACAGTGTCTGGATGATTTAACCTCCTTTTTTGCGGCTTTGAATTAGACTCAACTGAATGAAGCGTGTTCTCCGGAGAACCCAGTGGATGATTGTAGTTTGCTTAAGTTTGAATTTACACAAGGTCTGGATGAAAAGGTGTCATTGCTGGAAACTCATTGACAAAAAAATAATTCTGGATTCTCCAGCTCTATTAAACGCGAATGGACAATCCACCCAAACTGTAGAAAGCTGAAGGAACAGCTAAATACCGAACAGCTAACCTTGTTGTGCTAAACGAGGAAGGTCATGTCTTAAATACATTTCATTCTATATAACCTACTGTACCACTGACATGTATCAGTTGGTTCATGGTGATACATGTAACTTCTCATACTAACACAAATGTAATTAGTTTTTCAAGGACAACTTATACTTCCTGTTTTTTTATTTTTATTTTATTTTTTGTCTGTATGTCATTTCATAATTGCAAAGCATATGGGAATAAAGAGACTTGCATTTGAAGCAGTAATCACGCATATTAAAATTGAGTTCATTGGACAGTTCACCTAATGTGTTCCTAACAGCTCTGTTGCAGGCAGCAGAGAAAACGACATCATGATGATAAAAACCTAAACGAAACAAAATTTTCCCCATTTCTAACTAACATGCTAAGAATACATTTCTGAAACAAAATTTTCCCATCATGTTCATTTACTGATTAATGTCAGTGGTGTGGGTCAGGGTGCTGTGGCTTTAAACAGGGTTGGTGTTGTGTACATCTCTGTGGAACTGTGTGTGAGAAAATCATTTATTAGAAAGCGTAGTAAATGCTTGTTTTATTAATCTCAAATCTGACTCAAACAGACGTCTCCTCTCTTCTCTCCTCTTCTCTCCTCTTTTCGTCTCTTCTCTTCTCTTCTCATCTCTCCTCTTCTCTTCTCGTCTCTTTTCGTCTCTACTCGTCTCTTCTCTTCTCTTCTCTTCTCTTCTCTTCTCTTCTCTTCTCTTCTCTTCTCTTCTCTTCTCTTCTCTTCTCTTCTCTTCTCTTCTCTTTTTTTCTTCTCTTCTCTTCTCTTCTCTTCTCTTCTCTTTTCTCTTCTCTTCTCTTCTCTTCTCTTCTCTTCTCGTCTCTACTCGTCTCTTCTCTTCTCTTCTCTTCTCTACTCTTTTCTTTTCTTTTCTTTTCTTTTCTTTTCTTCTCTTCTCTTCTCTTTTTCTTCTCTTCTCTTCTCTTCTCTCCTCTCCTTTCCTCTTCTCTTCTCTTCTCTTCTCTTCTCTTCTCTTCTCTTCTCTTCTCTTTTCTTTTCTTCTCTTCTCTTCTCTTCTCTTCTCTTCTCTTCTCTTCTCTTCTCTTCTCTTCTCGTCTCTTCTCTTCTCTTCTCTTCTCTTCTCTTCTCTCTTTTCTTTTCTTTTCTTTTCTTTTCTTTTCTTTTCTTTTCTTTTCTTCTCTTCTCTTCTCTTCTCTTCTCTTCTCTTCTCTTCTCTTCTCTTCTCTTCTCTTCTCTTCTCTTCTCTTCTCTTCTCTTCTCGTCTCTCCTCGTCTTTCCTCGTCTCTTCTCGTCTCCTCTCTTCTCTTCTCTTCTCTCCTCGTCTCTCTTCGTCTCTTCTCTTCTCTTCTCTTCTCTTCTCTTCTCTTCTCTTCTCTTCTCTTCTCTTCTCTTCTCTTCTCTTCTCTTCTCTTCTCTTCTCTTCTCTTCTCTTCTCTGCTCTCCTTTCTCTCTTCTCTTCTCTTCTCTTCTCTTCTCTTCTCTTCTCTTCTCTTCTCTTCTCTTCTCTTCTCTTCTCTTCTCTTCTCTTCTCTCAGTTTCTATACATGACACATATTTTCAAAAACACACTTTTAAACAGTGCAGTCACACTGATTTTCAGATCTTTTGAATATACTGACTTCTTTTTTTTTAAAGTGTGAGAAAGTGATTGGTGATTTAAACAACCCCCTCGCCCACCCCTCCCCCTATCCCATAGCTTTTTACTATGCTTTTATTCCTGGATGATTATTAAGTAATTTGAATAAAGCAAACTATTCCTGAATTACATTTCACTTCTTAACACATAATTTACTTTGTAATTTGCTTATTTTTGGCTGTCTCTATGTTTCTGAAAACAATCATAATGCTCTTTTAATGTAAATGAAGTACTTTTACACGGCCTTCTTGATGAACCTACGATTTGGGCTTTATTTAGTACAGAATATTTTTTGATGTTACACAGAATGCAGCTTCAAATTTCATATCTTTTTTTCCACTGACTGGGACAAGTATTCTGAGGACCAGTGTACTTATTATAGATTAATATTACACCATACTGGTACAAATGTACTTATGTATATAAACATTCTTAAAGTGCTACTCTGCCCTTCACAAAGAAATTCACCCTACTATAGATGTATAAAATAAAGATGGCGGTAATCATCACTGCATCAAGGCAGTAACTACTACATCTCCTTGTGCACCTATTATATGCATTGACGTGGATCATTTTAAAAGCTATTCTATAAAAGACAATAGGATCATGGTTTGTTTGTGTGTAGGCATTTTAACTCAGATTTAATAATGTATCTTGTGTATCATGCACTCTGAACTCTTGCGTGTTTCTTGCACCAGGCCTGGGTGTGTATGTCTCACCTTTCAGGCAGCCTTGGCCTTGTTGACCTGAAGTGCTTCCAGATGTGCGTAGGCAGTGACCTGCTCGCCCCATCCGCAGCACCTCGGGCCTGGGGCCCTCGCTCCCTCCTTCAGCCCTGCCGGCGTCCCTTCAGACGGGCTGCGAGCACAGCGGATGACATACAAGCGCCTCACCCCCTTCAGCACCACATCTGGAGCTTATTATAAAGGAGACAGTCCGAGAGAACCCGTGGGGGGGGGGGGGTCTCAGTGCATGTGTGTGTGTGTGTGTATGTGTGTGTTTTGTATGAGAAGGAGTGTATATGAGTTTCAGGGGTTGGTGCAAGCATATGTATGCCAAGCTGTTTACATATGCATCAACTCTTTAAAAAAAAAATCCTTTCATTTTTAACCTTGTATTATTCTTGCTGTCATTCTCACCCTCTTTTTCCTCCTTCCTCATCATAACCGCACTGTGTGTCTTTGCGGAGCTTTAGTTGAGCTCTTATGGCCTCATGATGGTGGAAAATTTATTAATGAGAGGCTCTTGGATCTGGGTTTGTAGCCTACAAAAAAAAAAAATCAAATCTATTAAACGCTTATATGTTGCAGGCTTTGAGTGAAATATGGGCCGGCTGTTAAAAGCATGTGGTTAGGGTGAACAACCAAAAGAATTCCCTTAACTCAGTGCCAGCATAGAATGTACACACATACTGCGTTCGCCTATGTTGAGCTATTGAGGTCTGAGAACCGTAATCCACCTGCTGTGTGAAATACAGTCGAGTGTACAGTGCAGCTCTGTGCAGAACACACAGAGCAAAAAGACCATTTCAGCTACACTTGCATGCAGATAAAGCTCACTTCATTACCCAATGCCAAGAGAAAATAGCTCATGGTTGTCTTTAAATGCTAAGACGGAGTCTACTGACCAATATAATGGCGTAACATTCCTGAACATTTGAGCTTACTCTCAGCAAAAGCTTCATGTGGGAGCTCAACCACAAAACTTTCTATTGTCCTACCCACTCTCGGTCCTTAAGCAGTGATTATGAGTGTCTTGCCATGTTCAAGGAACTCTCGTTATCGTGCTTTTAAACATGTCGACCGTGCAACCTCACTGTTTTGGTTTTTATTTTTATGAATTTGCCCCCCCCCCTTTCCTTGCCCTCAAACACAGCACCACAGAAAGAACAGAACCAAAACACGCAATTATGGTGACAGATGTGACGCTGGACCTCAGTCATCACCATTTAAACAGCTTTAGTTTTATCCATATATGAAACGGGGGCATATATTCCTCCAAAAGCCAAACATTTTACAAGGCTTTTATTTACAAGTGAAATGCCAGAAAAGGAGGTGATTGGGATTTTGGTTCCTATAACTCAGGAAGAAAAAAACCCACAAAACTAAACATGTGAACGTTGGCATGAACTGGTGACAGCTTTCAACTTTTGGAGGAAAGAGCAGAGAAGAAACACAGACCAAAAACCCTGCTCTAGTCTTCACTAGCTAGAACATTTCTCTGGGATCCCTTTCTTTTTATTCCTGATTCATGGAACTTTGTTAGCTTTAAGGAGGCAAAATAATAGGAATGGATACGTATGAACGTTTATTTACTATTAACCATTTTTAACATTAATAGAGAACATAAATTCACTGTAAAACCAGATAGTTCATTTAACTCCATAAATTGAGGAAACTAATTACCTCAAAATTTTTATGTTGATGAATCAATTTCTTTAAGCCAAATACATTTAAATATAACAATGTTTTAATTCAGACTTGTTATATTTAAGTGTATTTGGCTTAAAGAAATCAACAAAAAAATTGTGAGCTGATTAGTTTCCTCACATTTTTTGAGTTAAATGAGATTAGCTGGTTTTACAGTGTAGCTGAAATATTTAGTGGTAAAGGATAACATAGTTATTTTGATATAAAAAGTCATGGACATTTTTTTAGGACTGTAAATGTAGTTTCTGTGAGATTTACTTGTAAAAATGTTCCTGGAAACTCCACTTGTTATTATTTTGGGTATTATTAACCATTTGGGATCTTAAAGGAGGCTAAAGGGATGCTTCATAATAGCTTTTATTCGCTTTTATCCAGAAAAATAGTCTGTAAGTGTTAGGATTCTGTGAGATTCACATGAGTTGATTTATGAATTCATACCTGAAAGACCTGAGCACGAGCTTATCTCCTCATCAGTCATTTGGTATTTTCCTGCACAGCGCTGGCAAACGCCTCAGGTCAATAGCAAAGCTGAACTCTCTTGGGGTTGCAGGTCAAAACAGGAGTAGATTTGACATCAGCCTCAACACTTCACATTCGGGTCACAGAACGGACGGAGCTTGCATGTTCATTAAACGCAGCTGACGCTCGATTGAAGGTGCTTTCCACACGTGACCCAAAAACGTCTGCACAATAAAACATACTCAAAAAAGCCTCAAACATGTGAACCTTAAAAAAAGATCAAACGTCAAGTACCCTTTTAACCAGCTGACCCTTTTAAACAACACCTCACTCTTTGTCAAGGGTTCATTGATATAGTCAAGGAGTGCCACGTGGGTCTTTTTGGGGCCGACCTTGGTAGTTAAACTGTCCTTAATTTGAGCGAAACAGCTTCCTGCTCTCATTACTCATTGTCGGCCAAGCAAGGGGACAACGAAGGTCCCGACGGCGCCGCTGTGCTGGAGAGAAAACAGCTCAGTGACCGGTGGCACCCAAGCAAAACGCTAAGGTCAATGTCCAAAGCAGCCGCTAAAACCACGGGAAACATAAATAGTTTGGGGCACACAACTTCCTCTGTGAGAATGTGTCACTTAAAATGAGGAGATGGCTTTCTGGAGGGATGGGATCTCAGGGTAAATGTTAGTTTAGTTTGTCTCTGGAGGTTTCAGATGTTCCTGAAAGTTTATTCCATAACTTCATCACTGGGGATTCTCTGAGGGATCACATCCAACAGAGTCTGATTGCTCTCATTAATCACATAAGCGAGCTATATTGGAAATTCTCATATGAACTTAAGACATGAACGTGAAACAGTCAAACGGACACACAGAGATGCTTACAAAGATGGAAAGCAAATTAAAAGATGTTTTTAAGCATTTCTGCAATGATATGCTCATCTCCGATTACGTATTGCAGTCCATTCTTGTAAATTTCCATAGAGGAAGTAATCCCGACATTAATCTTTGTTAGAGTGCTGATCCATCACATCTCTGCTAATAAGTCCAAGCTAATGATTTAATGGCGCAGGCTTAGATCTACTTACCCTATATATCTTCCATCACTCTTTTTTTTTTTTTTTTTTTTTTGGAAAGAAGCTTTCTCCCTTTGGAGACACCTGTCAGTTTCTGAGAGAGCCTCACTTTGGAAAGTTTTCATAAGTGCTAAAGGAGAGGGGTGGATATGCTCAGAAACAAATATTACAGTCACATCTTGTGCCAGGTCAAATTCCCCAACAAACGTGCAGTTCAGAGATGATGGAAAGTCACAGAAAGTCTGCTTTTAATTTTCTCCCTGTTCTTACAGGGCACAAATCGACACACACACACACACACACACACACACACACACATATAGAGGCACAAGTAAATACAGAGACAGAGACAAAGATAAAGGGTGAGAGAAAGTTGAGACATTTGATTCTATGCATTATACAGTAGGTGCATGCCAAACACACACACACACCACACACACACACAGAGAGAGAGACACACCCTTGTGAAGACCTTCTATTGACATAATTTTCTAATATATTAAAATATCCCTACACCTCTTTTTTTGTTGTTATTGTTACTTTTTTTTTAATAAAAACTGAAGTTTTGGTTTAAAAAGAGCAGTTTTCCTTGTGGGGACCAGCCAAATGTCTCCACAAGGTCAAAATCTGTCAGATATTCCTACCCTTGTGGGCACATTTTGGTCCCCACAAAGATATAAACACACACACACACACACACACACACACACACACACACATTGAGCATGCTAGTTGTTCAGGAAGTGGACCCAAGGGTTTATTTTTCCTAATTATCCATTTAGTTTAAGTGGCAGGAGGTGATGAGATACATGCTGAACGGAAATTAATTATATTATTGTTATTAAACAAAGGTGTTAAAGCTAATACCTGATTATTTGGCGCAAAAGATAACCACTCACAACTGTTTTGTTTCATTTTGATTGAAACAAGCTGCGAATGATTTCCTCAAAAAAAAGGGAAAAAAATTCTCTTTGAGCCTTCTTTATAAAGCTCTTTGTTTCCTAAATCGCAGAAAACATCTTCTTAGCTATGTGCAATCAAAACTTTCAAACATTTAAATAATTGTTTCTGCAATATTGGCCTTGTCAGTACTGATATTACAGAAATCTGTAACATGCAAATATCCAATCGGTTTAGATTGGTTTTAGATTTTATCGAGTGATCTTAACATCCTACCATCAGACGAAAGAGTTTATTTTCAGTTTGTCGAAATAATATGCATTACTCTTTACACAGATCCCATTTCAGATTTACAAATGTGTTTGTAATATATTGCAGCTCTATTAAACAGCATTCTGTCCATATCATGCAGTCCTATGACTGATCTCTGCCTGGCTGTTTTTTATTAATTTATTTATTTAAAAAATTTTTTTTTACATTACTAAGCTGTAGGATTATGATATTTAAACAAACAAACTCACCAGTTCCAAGAGTGAACGTGGAGCACAGACACCATTCCTCCCCCCTCCCCCTCCCTTTCGGCCTCAGTTCGTGACTGTCATTAGAATCCATTTTAATGACGGCATTGTGGCAGCATGTGTGCAGAGAGTCGTGGCACTCGAATCCGGTTTTCATTCATCTATAAGACTAATTGAAAACACAACTGTCTAAACATTCCTAGATTCCTAGATGTATGTAGCAGAGAGCAGACATGAGAAGGACATGAATTCGTTACTCACGTAATACTGTGAAAGTACAAAATTCCATAAGTTCAAGTAAGATAGTGCAAACTAAGGAAAGAATCACAAACAAGACGGTGCTAAAAAAAAAAAAAAAAAGATCGCACATAGATTTTGGTTCCTGATGGTTAAATTGTGTTCTTTTTGCAAAAGGAACTACACGGTATGGTCAAAAGTATTTGGACACCCGACTATCATACCCATATGCGCTTCTTCCCCAGACTGTTGCCACAAAGTTGGAAGCACTACTGAAATTGTATATAATGTCTTTATATGCTGTATCATTGCAGTTACTCTTCACCAGAACTAAGAGGCCCAAACCTGTTCCAGCATGTGCACAAAGCGAGCTCCATGAAGACATGGTTTGTGAAAGTGGGACTGGAAGAACTCGAGTGTCCTGCACAGAACCCTGACCTCAACCCCACTGAACACCTTTGGGATGAACTGGAACACCGACTGCACACTGTCTCTGTCAGTACCTGATCTCACTAATGCCCTTGTGGCTGAATGAACACAAATCCCAACAGCCACGCTCTAAAATCTAGTGGAAAGCCTTCCCAGAAGAGTGGAGGTTATAAGAGCAAAGGGGGACTAAATCTGGAATGGATGTTCAACAAGCACGTATGGGTGTACATACGGACAGGTGTCCACAAACGTTTGGTTATGTACTGTAAGCATAGTGTGTAAACATTTCTCAAAGCTAGCTCAATAACTAGTGTTAACGAGCATAATAACTGTTGCATGTAAATTGGCAATATAAGCAGCTTAGGTTTAAATTGTAGCTACTGACAAATAACAAATTCAGTATTATGCACAAATGATTTATTTAAATCTAATATGTCGTATTTAATTCTTGAAATATCACAAGTGATCATTTGTCAGAATTGGACTTGGCATGGATATGTGTACTATATGATTCTGTGCGTGTGTGTGTGTGTTAGTTAATAATTTTGGGAAATTACGACCTACCTCACTACCGTGGCTTAATAACTGTACTCTTGTGCTGGATTGACATTTATCGGCATTGGTCTTCATACTAGTATTTTATGGTAGACCCCTAATAACCATCTGTTTGTGTTCAATGCCAAAACACTCCTCTGCCATTTATTAAAATGATTGTTCTGGTGTGTCTAAGACGATCTGTGAA
The DNA here is from genome assembly GCA_012411365.1 of Ameiurus melas. Taxonomy (NCBI): domain Eukaryota; kingdom Metazoa; phylum Chordata; class Actinopteri; order Siluriformes; family Ictaluridae; genus Ameiurus; species Ameiurus melas. Next base: position 7,993,027 of record CM022779.1, read on the forward strand.
GAAAAAATAAATAAAAAAGCTCATGGCAGCTGCTTTTGACATTTTGTTTTCATGGGGATGCAGTAATCCTGTTTTACCTCAAGTCATCAATTGTGTTCTCTTACAAAATCTTCCTGCTTTCATGCTAGAAATACTAGAAATCTCTCTTGGTCAGGGTTGTATAGATTTACTCGCTCAAGGCCTCATGAAAGTGATTCTATTCCCCGGGAGGAAAAAAATTCTGCTTGGAGATGGATGTGGGCTTCGAGGACTGAATTTTCATTTTGTGTTCTCCATAATCTTTTTTTTTTTTTTTGCATATATATATATATATATACACACACACACACACACACACACACACACACACACACACACACACACACACAATATCCCAAGTGTGGAATTATATTTTTAAAAAAGAGTTTTGTAAAAACTGGGGCTTGTAGGCACAACTCTTGCTTATTTTAAGTCAAGAGCATGACTCAGAGGTGTAATCAATATAAAAGATACATATACAGACTTGAATATGGAGCACAATAAGGTAAGTTTGTAATAAGTTTGTCTGTCCAATAGTGTCTCTGTGGAAGCATTAAAAACATATCAGTCCTGACTGATCATCCTATGAGAGTAAGCCGATCACTGCTTTCCAAAATCTTTGGATGTTTTTCACCTCATCTCTCATTCTCATGTTAAAATCTGAAAAGTCACCATCATATTAAAACTTACATGAATCATTGGACCAGACTGTTTAAAAAGCCACTAAACTTAAAGATCCTTTATGCATCATTCCTGTAGATGAACCTCTTTTTATTGCAAGGTAGAAGAAAAATGCAGCCCTGCAATTTTTACAGTGTAGACAAGTGAAAGTTTTTTTTTTAATCTAATGAGAAGTGAGCCGCTCTGAAGGGAGCTTGGAGGAATGTGGTGCATTTCCTCCTTTCGTGCGCTCGGCTTGTTCGCTCGCTGCCAAGCTGAACCCCATACTGCCTCCACATGATGCCTTCCCTCAGGGTTCGTCATCAGAACCAGGGGATCAATAATTAGAAAAACAAAAGTGCGCGGTCATAGAGGCGGCGTGTAAAATGAACATGGACGCTGAGGAATGGCTGCGAACTAAAGACTGTTATGGCAGCTTCAAACAAACCAAAGAGCTGCTGAGAGACAGAGTGATGATTAGGTGACTTCGAGGAGGGAGGCTCCTGCAAGCACACAACAGACCATCGTGCAGACGTTCCTCGTTTCTTGTACAAAATGAAGGTGTAAAGCCTTATGTAAAACTTTACATACATTTCATGTAATTATATGTCTTTCACACGCAATTATGGGAGTAGTGGAAAACATGTGAGGTTGCATTTCATATTGTTGTGCATTGAAATTGCACATGAGAACTCAAGTCAACCCACTGAACGCAGTGTGATCATGGGAGAATAGCACATCCGAAAAGTTCAAAAAGCACATGAGCCGCATGTGAAAATAACGTGAAAATCAATTTAACCGTGTGAGAAAAATGCATTCTGAAAGAAACAAAAGCACATGACCTGCTTGTAAAAATAATAATGTGAAAATCGAATCAATCATGTGAGAAAATCACATCTGAAAGAAAAGAAACCACGTGACATGCGTGTGAAAAAACAACACGAAACTAATTTAATCGCATGAGAAAATCACAAGACAAAAATAAAAAAACAAATGATCTGCATGTGAAAAGACAATAATGTGAAAATAAATTTAATCGTGCGAGAAAATCATGTGAGATAAATTAAACCACGTGACCTGTTTGAAAATAATGATGTGAAAATCAAATGAATTACTTGAGAAAATCACATCTGAAAGAAATGAAACAACATAACGTGTGGAAAAAAATAATCCAAATTAATTGTGTGAGAAAATCACAAGACAAAAATAAATACCACATGATCTGCAGGTGAAAAAAAATAATGCTTTTAAAAAACATTTTAACTTGTTTGAGAAATCACCTCTGAAAATAACGACATCAGCATGTGAAAATAAACAAATCATATAAAAATCACAAAAAGAAAAAGAAATGAAAAGATATGCAACACATGAAACATCCACAAACCACATGACCTGCTTGTAAAAATGATATGAAAACCAATTTAATAAAAAATCACAAGACAAAAATTTAAAAAACAAACAAAAAAATACAAAAAAAAAAAAACATGACATGATTGTAAAAAAATTGTGAAAATCTAGTTAGAGGGTTCCTCTCAAGGTTTCTTCCTTTAAACATCTTAGGGAGTTTTTCCTTGCCACCGTCGCCACTCAGTGGCTTGCTACCATTAATATCTGTATACCGTGTTTATATTTCTGTAAAGCTGCTTTGAGACAATGTCTGTTGTTAAAAGCGCTATACAAATAAAATTGAATTGAATTGAATATTGCTTGAAGCATTACTGAATCTGAACATGTGTATCGATTGTTCACATGAATATGTGAAGTTTGTGTGACTGTTCTGTAAGGAGAGTCTTCAGTATTTAAATAATGATGTACTACTCTGTACCTCTGCTGAAAGTAGTTTTATGAGTTTAATGTTCTGTTCATGTTATGATAAGCGTACAATGTAATATCACGGTTTCATTAATATTACTGCAAGTATTTTATTACTTGATGGAGGAAACAAAACTCTTGTAGGAGGATCACTTTAAGCCTTAAAGAGTTCTTACGTCAAAACTATATAGAAAATTAGACTTGGTATGTATTTTTTAAAAAGCACTTTATTGGTGAATGTTAATAGTGAATGTAACCAAACTGTGAGATGGGAAATATTTCAGGATCCAGCTGTGTTTTTATTGTATGAGATATGCATCGATTGGCCTTGACCACTAGGTGGCCTACAAATACCCAGCAGGCCATGAGGCAATCTGTAATTGGTGGACATGGGATAAGTGTGGGTGGCCACATGTTATTTTATGACCATACAGCACTGGTTAAGAGCTTTAGTTCCTGTTTCTATGAGTAATCAGATTCTCTAATTGCTCTTTTCATTCTCATTTATATAGACATCCATAATTAATATGTGCATTTCACTGACCTTATCATCATCTTTAATCTTATACATTATATACAGTAATTGGTGTATAAATGGATTCTTTTTATGACGGTAAATACTGTGTGTTCATTCGGGTGTCAAAAGTGAAAGTCATTTGCACAGCTGACATGGACAACCGCACATTGAAATTCTAATAGTAGCTCCATTGACAAATACTGAACATATATTTCCTCCCGGTACTCCGGTTTCCTCCCCCAGTCCAAAGACATGCATGGTAGGTTGATTGGCGCGTCTAAATTGTCCGTAGTGTATGAATGGGTGTGTGAGTGTGTGTGATTGTGCCCTGCGATGGGCTGGCACCGTGTCCAGGGTGTACCCCGCCTTGTGCCCGATGCCCCCTGTGATAGGCTCCAGGTTCCCCGCGACCCTGAAGAAGGAATAAGCGGTAGAAGATGGATGGATGGATGGATATTAACAGATAACTTCTACTAATCAAAAATGCAATATCAAATACATCGACAACAAAAAAAAGTCTATACTTTCACTTAACATCAACATATTAGTTACTTCAACTCTATGAGAATGCAAGTAAATGTGTTTATTTATTTTAATAAATCACTGAACTGCTTGTAGGTTTTTCCTTTATTCATTTAGTTCACTGAGGTGCACAGATGGGACAATGCAACTGCACACACCTACACATAAACACTGATGGACATAAATGAAATGGGGGAACAATGATAAAGAAATGGAGGGAGACCTAAGTTACCAAAGTGAAGATGCACAATTTAAAGAGAAAAAAAATCCACCCTGAATGACTTGATATCCTCTCACTCACTTTCTTTATCCTAATCAGGGTTGTGGGTGGAACGTAGGGTGCCATTACACCATGAACTGGACAGCAGTCCATCAGAGGGCACCACACACACGTTTACACTAAATATAACCATAGCCATACACCTACTGACATGTTTTTGGGAGGTAGTAGGAAACCCACACAGAGAACATGCACAGAAACTACACACTACAATAACTCAAGCTCCTGATTGAACCCAGGAGTATGAGGCAGCAACACTACCCACTGCACCAACCTGCCACCCCACGACTTGCATTTTGCATTGAAGAGTTTTATTTTTAAGTTGAACATGAGTTTCTCGATATGTTAGTCGAAATTTACCTTTGGTAATCACCAGTTTCCTTCATTATCCACAATTCCATTCAACTACTTGCTTATAGTGATGCCAGTGGGAACGAGAATGATGCAGCAGGGCTTTATTCAACAGTCCGCTTTATTTGATATTCCACTTACATCGAATATCAAAATCGCCACACTGATGCCGGAAAGCTGTTTATTGTGAGACAGAGGCTGAATGCACAAAAATACCTGCACACTGTATTGTGTGAGTGTTGTGGTCTTTGTAGCCTTGTTCAGTAAGCAGCTGTCTACACAGTAAACGTAAGTTCCCCACAATGCTGTATAAATAATGAACATGGTCGAGTATCTGATTTTTTCCCTCCATTGTATTACTTTATTTACAGATGTCCCATTGAAGCTGGTGTGTTTACTTTATTGGGATTTTTTATCATATGCCACTAGTTTGCCATTGCACTCGTGCACGCATGCATACTCTTCAAAAAGCTATAAAAATGACTATTAAAACATATAAAAGAGAGAGAGAGAGAGAGAGAGAGAGAGACTGTGTGTCAATGTAATCGCCACACTATACAATACACTGTAGGTGTCCCTGTAGCTCAGCTGGCAGAGCGAGACACTAGCAATGGCAAAAATACCTCATCCCCTTGGTTAAATATGGTGGTGGCTCTTTAATGTTTTGGGGGTGTTTTTCTGCCAGAGGACCTGGACATTTTGTTAGGATACATGGCATCCTGGACTCTATCAAATATCAACAGACATGAAAAGAAAACCTGACTGTCTCTGCCAGAAAGCTGAAAATGGGTCATGGGATCTTCCAGTAGGACAATGATCTAAAACACACTTCAAAATCGACACAAAAATGGTTTACTGACCACAAAATCAAGGTCCTGCCATGGCCATCCCAGTCCCCTGACTTGAAACCAATAGAAAACCTGTGATGTGAACTGAAGAGAAGAGTTCACCAGCATGAACCTCGAAATTTTGAAGGATCTGGAGAGAATCTGTATGGAGGAATGATCTCAGATCCCTTGCCATGTATTCTCCAACCTCATCAGGCATTATAGGAGAAAACTCAGAGATGTTATCATGGAAAAGGGACATAGCACAAAGTATTGACTAAAAGGGAGCCAATAATTGTTACACACCTATATTTAACAAAGATATTTTTTAAAACCATATTTTGTTTGCAGTTGTTGGTCTTCATTGGCTGCTCGTGAACAATGTGTATTTTGACCTGCCCTCAAACACTACAGTTGAGGTTGTGTCCCGAAAGAGTTAGGTTCCTGTTGTCGCCATGTCTAGAAGATGTTGTTTTCTGCCCTGTAAAAGCAAAACCTCTTTGCATGGACTCCCAAAGGATGAGGATGTGAAACGCCAGTGGTTAGAATTCATTTTAAGACGATACCACAGCAGTTCAACTCTGACCTTTGTTTGCGTCCCAGTCATGTCACTGATGAGTGCTTCTCAAATCTAGCTGGTCAACACAGGATTTGCGAAATATTATTCATTAAATACGGGGCCGTATCCACTTAAATTATACCATCATCTTCCTCTGGATATCAACATGTAAGTATGATTAATTATTTATGCATATATTTTCTACCGAGTGTTCCAAATGCGTAGTTTTGTGTTGTATATATGTACAGATAGTGCACAGATTTTAATTTGTTTGCTGTTAGCCTAACCAGCTAAGTCATTTTATTGTCAAACCACATACAAATTCATACAAAAGAAACGTCTTGTTCTCGTCGTGCTTGCGATGGTGGTTTGGGTCAATCTTCCGATGTATCACTATCAGACTCGGCTCAGATTCATAAGGTAAAACCGACAACATTATTACTGAGCTGAAATCTAGATACTGTGTTTGGCGTTTCCTTTCCGACACGCGCTGTAAGCAGTAGACCAATCACAACAGACTGAGACATCTGACCAATCAGAGAAAAGCAGACTCTCTGAAAGGACGAGTTTAGAGTGAACAGATCCTTCAACGAATTGTTTGTGACACTGAGAAAACGAGGTGATACTGTAATGTAAATTATGAGAACATGTAAGTGTTTTTTGACCTTGGATGCATGTAAACCGATTATATGAGACCTCTAAAACAAAATTAGGCACTTTTATATAGCAGTATAGGGGCGCTTTAAACAATAAAGACACTTTTTCACAGCCTTCATTATATTTTCCAAGGTTGCCAATATCAGTGTAGGTCACTGTACATCAGGACCATTTGACCCCACTTGACTCTCTATCTGATGAAGACATCATAAGCTTCCATGGACCAACATCCTTGAATTGCTGCAGGTTATGAAACCACACCTTCAAAGTGCAGCAGTGTCGTTCTTAGCTGCACTGCGTTAGTTTGCTGTTGGAAGTTTTATGGAGGTGGTTGGTGATGGCCTGGAGCTCTGTGAGTTCTCAGTCAGCAAGGCTGTGACAGCACTTACGCCTTTGCTGCAATTCTACACAGCACTGCAGTCAGGGAAAATGTCCAGATTCCTGAGGAGGAAGAGGAGGATCATGCTGGAAGTAGAGGGCAGGATGATGGGTATTTTTTTTTTTTACCATTAAATCTATTATTTCAATATTTCCCATTATGGTACAATGTTGCCTTGAGGCAACAAACTCCGAAATCCCCCAAAATGAAAATATTTAGAAAATAAATCTTCATTATGAATAAGTACCATATTCTATTTTAAGTAGAAATAAATAACTTTTTTTTTTACCCAGTGTTATCATAATATGTACCATCCTTGCTGACAAAGCCAACAGAATTTGCAATGGTTTTAATGGTTATAATGGGAATTGAATTGAATTTAATGGAAACTGTAACGGCCCCTGTGGATCTCTAATAGTAACTGTTGCCTTCTATTGTTGGCATGTTATGTCTAATGGATACCATTAAGGACCAATAATGGTAAGCTGATGGTTTTTAATGGTATTTGTGGTGGAAACCATTAAAATTTCTCTGGTTTTTATTGTTTTTCTTCAACAGGGATAAGAGTGTACATTCGCAAACTATTTATTAAGCTAGGGATAAGTGTTATTTTTCAAATAACCAGTCTTTTTCTTCAGTCTGTGTGAGCTCCAAATAGAGTAGCTCCCTAGTGCACTCTATAGAAGTCACTGGTTTTTAGAGTGTATTGAAATCTGTATATTTCATATACAGAAGCTCAAGCTAAATAGTGGGGGGAATTATATGTAAGTAATTTATTTACCACTTTTCCTGAATTTCTCTCTTTGCTTATCTTTTTGTTTTTGCACTTTATTATGTTTGGCTTTGAATGAAGGAACCCTTGGCTCTTATCCCTTGGCATGTGTTTTGTTTACAACCCTTGTTTTGTGTACAATTGTTGATTAATTAAAGAAAGGAAAAGAAGAATGCTGTATTACATTTCCACACTGGAGCTCACAGGCTGGTGTGGGAAATTCCTGTGATATACTGTATAGAGCATGCAGTAGTGTGTGTGCGTGTGTGTGTGTGTGTGTGGGGGTGCTCATGAGTAGCATCAAAGCGTCTTCAGTTGTGCATTCAGCAGATGACAGCATGCTTTCTACTACTCTTTTTCAGCCCTCAGACAAATGGCAGGTTGACGCAAGAATGGAAAAATAGTATTAAAATAGTATATATTATGGAACAGGGAACTGTATCACATGTTTCTTCATTTATTTCTGACCTGGAAGCTATAATTGAGCTTGTATATCTCTGAGATAAAAAAAAAAAAAACTTGAATGAGGACTATTAAGGATTTGCTAATTGAAACAAGGTGATTTATTTTATTTATACATGAGGGTTTACGATTGAGTGATTAGATTATTTTTAGCATTAAAAATGATAGCAGAATATATTCTGGTTATTTCTGGCAAAGATTAATGATACAGTGAAGTCTTTCAAATACAACACCCATATTGCTATAATGATGAAATACATGTTGTATGCACAGCAGTAAAAAAAAATATTTTTTTTAATCTCTAGACTGAAAAAATACATCTTACAATTTTGAAATGAAAGCACTCCTTTATAAATTTGTGTAAAGTTGTATCATCATAAATGTTATTATCAATATTATTTCATGTTACGATTTACATGTGAGGGTTCGATTCTCTCCTCCACCCTGTGTGTATGTGTGTGTGTGTGTGTGTGTGTAGGTGTGTGTGTGTGTGTGTGTGTGTGTGTGTGTGTGTGTGTGTGTGTGTGGAGTTTGTGTGTTCTCCCAGTGCTTCGGGGGTTTCCTTCGATACGCCAGTTTCCTCCCCCAGTCCAAAGACATGCGTTGTAGGCTGATTGGCGTTTCCAAATTGTCCGTAGTGTGTGAATGTGTGTGTGGTTGTGCCCCGCAGTGGGTTTGGCACCCCTTCCAGGATGTCCCCCAAGTTCCCGGTATGTGGTATGGAAAATAGATGGATGGATGATTTACATCTCCACCAAATTACTGTACTTATTTCCAGTTGCTGTTTACATAAATAAACACCCCATGTGATGTCTTGGCAGCACAAGGCCATGTCTTGGTGTACAATATTCTTGAAAAAGCAATTAGTTTACACATAAAATGTTATTTATTTACCAAAACTTTACAGGTTTTGCTCAATCTTGTTTAGCTGTTGTGTATGTATTATTTGTCAAATATTTTTGACACACAATTCTAATGAAATTATCATTCTCAGGACATTGTATCTGCTTCCAATTCCCCTTAACAGACACAGAGAGCTGCACGCACATGTTGTAAGAGTTAAAGAGCCTCATTAACAGCTTGTAAAAATGTGACAAAGTTAATTAGGAAGTACATCTCTTCTTTCCTCCATGCAACAATGAAGGACAGGTCCTGTTTCTAATCAGCCTAAACGTCAGCAGTGAGGAGATGGTCTGGGTTTCATTCCACACAGCTGGCTCAGAGTCACATTCTCTTGGTCTGATGTGACACAGCTAAACAGTTAACCTGTACCATGACACATATAATGTATTCACTCGTATTCACCAGTGGATACACAGTACGGTCCAAAAATCTGAGTGCACTAAGACTGTTTAGGAAAAAAATGACTGCAATTTCCCCTCTTCTTAGTGTTATCAGTTTGAAATAAAGCCGCAGATAATTCAATATTCACTCGGCTTCTCACAAAACTCTGTAATCGTTACTCACTTACAAGCATGTCAAACTTTATTTCTAATCCTGTTCTTTAATCTTCTTTATCAACCCAACCACTCCCTCAGATCCACAACCTCCATCCTAATTCTTCACTTTGGTGACTGGGCCTTTTCTAGAGCAGCTCGCTTACTGTGGAAGTCTCGTTTTTCCTAACAATTACAGCACTTCACTACTGAAAGAAATCCATTATTTCCATTCACAAGCGTAACTAAGTACCCATGTGGAATTTATGAGTGGTGGAAATCATTAATCGGTTAAAAGCGGTTATTACAGAACTATCCTGATAACGTGTGTGGCTAAATTGGTTTTCGTCTGGATTGTACACCGATCAGCCATAACATTAAAACCACCAACAGGTGAAGTGAATAACATTATCTCATTACATTGGCAGCTGTAAAGGGGTGATATATATTTGGAAGCAATTGAACCATCAGTTATTGAAGTTGATGTGTAGGAAGAAGGAAAAATGGGCAAGTGTAAGGATCTAAGTGAATATGACAAGGACCAAATTATGATCGCTAGAAGACTGTTCTGGGTTCTGGGTCAGAACATCTGGCCAAAACTGCAGGTCTCGTGGGGTGTTCCCGGTATGTAGTGGTTAGTACCTACCAAAAGTGGTCCAAGGAAGGAAACTGGTGAACTGTCGACAGGGTCATGGGCTCCCAAGGCTCATTGATGAATGTAGGGAACAAAGGCAAGCTCGTCTGGTCCGATCCTTCAGAAGAGTTAGTGTAGCACAAATTTCTAAAGAAGTTAATGCTGGCTCTGATAGAAAGGTGTCAGAACACACAATGTATTACAGCTCAGTGAGTATGGGGCTGCGTAGACACAGATCGGCCAGAGTGCCCAAACTGACCACTGTCCTCCATCAAAAGCTCCTACAATGGGCACATGAGCATCATAACTGGACAATGGAGCAATGGAAGAAGGTGGCCTGGTCTGATGAATCATGTGCGTGTGCGTTGCTTACCTGGGGAAGAGATAGCACCAGGATGTACTACGGGAAGAAGATAAGCCGGCGGAGGCAGTGTGATGCTCCGGACAATGTGTTGTTTTGTCATATTAATTGTCCTTCTCTGGCAGCTTTAGTAGGTAATACTCATTATACAGCAGTTAGTTCGGGTCTACTAATCTGCGTGGCCGAGTGGCATTCCATGACTGCTTATATTTAGTATAACCACTCTGGGATGTTGCACTGCTTGTATCAGTCCACTCATCGTTGTGTACTCACCGCATAAAATTTTACTTTTACCAACAGCCTCACTGAAACGGTTACTACAATAAAGTTAGCAGCTTATCAATCATCCGAGGATACTCTGAGCTAGCAAGCTAGTCAGCTAGCCGATGACCTATAAAGTGAAAGTAGCTTCTTCGGGATTGTTTTCTGCAAAATTACACAAATTAAATTTGTTCATATTGTGTCCAAAATGTCAGTTACTCAAAACTAATTAATTAATTGATTTATTTATAAACTGTTGTATAAATGCAATATCACACTCACTATCATGCTGTTAAACTGAATATCGGCACGGCTGTGATTACCTACTGGCGAATGCTGATATTGTGTATAACTGCACTCTTGCTTGTGCGATATTGCTTAAATAATGTATTGTATTATTGTGCTATACACTATCTTTTTATGTTACAGGCTTTGTTTATTTACCCACAGTAACGTTTTCTTGTTATAATTATTTAGCTACGTGGGATATAACAAAATGGTGCTGTAGAATGTATTTATTGCACTAGCTGCCTGATATTATGACATAAAGTTGGAGTCACTCAACTTTAGGGTTGTTCACCACCATTACTCCAGGCCAACTAACTTACTCCTGTCAAGGCAACAGTTGACTGTTCCATTAGCTAGATAAAGTGTTTTTTTTTGTTTTTGTGTTGCAAATTCATTAGCACTTAATACCATCTTCCTTAATACCATCTTCCTTAATACCGTCTTCCTTAATACAATCTTCCTTAATACCGTCTTCCTTAATACAGTCTTCCTTTATTGATGTTATGTGAGGAGAAATGGACTTGACCAGATTGCAGATAGTTCTGAATTCAGATGAATGTGCTGTTCTTTTGTGGAAAGGCACTATTTAGGCAAACTTCAACACGCCTGTTGCATATTTGGGATAATGATATGCACTGCATTAATGAGCTGGGTAAGGGTGGGAATTGGGAGAAACTGGGACCACATAGGGAGAAAATGGGGGCTTTAATAAAATATTATTCTCCAAAATAAATTATTTGTGGCAGTAGTAATACTGCATACAGAATCATACTTGTTTATTGAATATCAGTTGTTTGTCTGATGTCGATGTTTTAATGTGAATAGGATATCCAAGTTAATTGAATAATTGAATATCAGAAATTCTCAAAAAGCTACATCTGAGTTGTGATGCAAACATTTGAATCACTTCATGCCTCTAGTCGATTGTAGCATAAATAAAGGCTGCTAATGGTGACTACTTCACCTGTACTGGGATACAGCAGTGTGAGAACCCCATTCATGATTTTCTGTCTATAAAACATGCCACAGCTGTTCAAACATGGTGACTTTAGATGGAAGTTTGGCTGCACAGTACAGACGTCTTGGTAATTACAGAGTCACGGTAGCTCCTGGAATTCACATGTACACGTGTACACTGCTTTGAAAAAAATAAAAATAAATAAAATAAAAATAGAAAGTCGACTTTTCCAAAGTGCTATCACTTCCCATCCATCCACTGTAGTATTAATCTAACCATTATTAGCAGAGCAATGAAGCTGACCACAGATCAGTGCAAAGGGGTACTTAATTTCCAGCCTTAAAGCCACTATGTGGTATTTTGCAGCATGCTGGACAGCATTATAGAGGATCTGCGGAGACACCTCCATTCTCTGGAGTTGAGAAGTGTGAGATTTTACAGGCCAGCTTCAAAAGGCTGATTATAAATACAGATAGCTGGCCATCATGAGGTGGTGACTCAAGACACTTTACTGTCACATTTATAAGAGGTGGACGAAGGGGAGAGACGGCAGATGGTTATTGTTTAGAGACTGGTGTTTTTATGGTTATGTAACACTGGCATGCCGAGAACACTTTGAGCACACAAGCCGAGCTTAAAGGTATTCGTTCTTTTGTCTTTTTTGTCAGCTGCTGCTTAGAAAATATCCTGAAATATGGTTTAAAGAGAACGTACCTGTGTGTGTTGTCATGTCAAGTCAAGTTGATATGTCATTTGCACAGTATGTCCAGGCATACTAATATAAATGCTTATGGTGAAGCTCACTTAAATGACTTACCTTATAAGGCACAGTAGATACAAACCACACAATATCCAACCATATTTTAAACAAATATGCTTAAAATAAAAGAAAATAACTATAGTAAGAATAGAGTATACAAAACATGAGCCTGGAGCATATCCCAGGGGACTCGGGGCACAAGGCGGGGGACATCCTAGACGAGGTGCTAGCCCATTGCAGGCCACAATCATAGAGATGCTAATTAGCCTACAATGCATGTGTTTGGACTGGGTGAGGACACCTGAGTACCTGGAGGAAACCCCCGAAGCACGGAGAGAACATGCAAACTCCATGCAAACTGTCACACAGGACAGAGTTATTATTTTCCTAACAATTCAACGGCCCATCGTCGATTACTCTTGACATATTTCTGGAAAAACTCATAGTTTTCTTTCATTTTGTTTGTTGTTAGCTCTGTGCGCTGTGCTGGACAGCAGGCTAACCTTTCCACTATTTCCGTCCACTTGGCGAAGTGATACGGAACTATAATGCGGTCAAGACCTGACTGAAACTACTTTTGCTGTGCATTTACTAATAAAATTAATTGCACACCTCAGAACGTCTGTCAGCCAATCAGAATCGAGAATTCAACAGCGCTGTGGTATAAATAATATTTTCTTTTACAATGTGGAAAAGATTGAAAGATTTTTCTCGCTGCCTAGGGATATACTATAAAAAAAATTCTCCCATATCAGGCATCGAAAATCAATAAAGTGTCTATTAATGTATCTTCAGCTGGGTTCTGTGGATCAAGATCTTCTTTTTCTTAACTGGAAAAGTGCACTGTAAGAAATCCTCGTCACAGACAGGACGATAATCTGTATAAACCCTGTGTTTTATCTGTTACAAACCTGTCTGAACCTGTGTCTCTCCTCCCTCTCATCTCTCCACCCCCAGTACACACAGCCAGGGGCGAATAGTCAAACGGCTGACTCTCGTGCCTGAGCAGGAAGGCCCTGTATGGTTACACTCACACCTACACAGAGAGAATCCTGTCTATTGAGACATGCTAGAACAGATCAGCCTTTCAGAGAGAGCCAGGCACCCTGAGCGTGTGTGTGTGTGTGTGTGTGTGTGTGTGCCTCCACCTCACTGTTGTTTACCGCTCAGCACGTGTGTGTGTGAGAGAGAGCAAAGCTTGCCAGCACTGTAGCTGCCCTTGGGTCTGAATCTGCCACGTCAGTTGACCATCTCTACTCGGCTGACCTGTGAGAAAGGGAAGCTGCCTACACTCTGTGTGTTTGATTGTTTGTGTGTGTGTGTGTGTGCATGTGTGTAGACTCCCAGACTGCGTGTTCAGTGGGAACTGGAATAAAGAGCTCTCTTCTAAAGAACTGGAACGAGATCAGAGCACAGGCAATTTTCTCTAAAGGAGTTCCTAGCTGGAGCTTGTTCTTGTCTGCACTTATTCACCCTTCACACATGTGGTTTGGATTCAGCAAAGATGAGTGGTTTTCTCTACCGAGGCAGGTGAGATGTTTACCGTCAGCACTCTGAACATGACTCGAAAATCTGAGAGAGCGTTTTCGATTGCTGTGGCGTTGGTTTGTTATTGCTGGGGGGATGGGGGGGGGGATGGTTTAAGCTTTAATTTTTGTGTGAATTTGAATACAGATGTTGTCTTAACCTCATGAAGACGTATAAAACTGTCCAGAAAAGCTCGATTTAATTCGTATGCTCTCGCCCTGAACTCTGAAATCACTTGCTGAAGTGTTTGCCATAGGAGATAACGGTGGACGTGCTCGGTGCAAACACAGTGCTCACAATATTCTGTGAGATCTGACATTTCAGTGTTCTGTGGAATTGACGAATGGCCTTATTTGGCAGTGTTTACAGATCGAGTGTTTTTTTTTTTTTTTTTTTATCTACGAGTAGCACCAAGCAGGTGTTCTGAATTGCCGTGGTTGCCTGAAATGATGATTTATGATGGTTTCTTTGGGGGTAAAGAAGATCTGGTGGAAAACTAGTTATGGTTTCCCCAAGGTTATCCCCCCCATCACACACACACACACACACACCAGCTGACTCACACCTGAGAGGGTGGATCAGCAGACATGATGAGACAACTGACACACTCTTTCTGTCAGCTGTGTATGGAAGACCATCTGTTCTTGTTCCAGTGATGTTCCTGTGCTTTAAAGAGATCGTCACTAGCTTTTAGAGCTCAGGTAAATTAATGCTGCTGCAAGTGCTCTTCACTGACCCTGAGGTCAGAGGTAAATGAGTTAACGGACACATTTTCATACCGTCTGGTCAGCGGTGTGGTCTTAACTCATACTTATCTGATGAGCATGAATCACTCGGCTCTGAAAATGAAATCATTAAAAGGACGTGATGAGAGATCTTTATACTTTATATTACACTACACAAGAATACGTACAGTTTACAGTGCATACCTAAACATAAGTTCTGTTATAATCAGTTCTCAGTCCGTACAGGATTTCGCAGAGGTTTTTTCTGAGCGTTGCAGACAAAAAGGCTTGCTTTTGTTTTGTTGTTGGTTTGTTTGTTTTTTTTGTTTTGTTTTTTTTTCAATTTGCAGCGTTTTTGTGCGTTTTTGCAAAAAACTACCTGAATTGGCAATTTTTTTACGCAAAATAGTTTTGCGCGGTCTCTCACAGGGATGTTTGTTGGTAAATGAGACCTTTTAGCTGTACTCATGTTCGATGGACGTGGATCAAAGAGAGCTTTGGCTGAAAGCGTGTTGTGATGTCACCCGACATCTTTGTTTTGGACCAAATCTACAGAAAATCTGCAAAAAAATTGCAATCTCCTCAGAATATTGCAGAGTTTGTTTGATTCTGTATTCATTTCTGTGACTGCAAAATGGTGTAATCCTTGAGGGACTAAGTTCTGAGAAATATATATATATATATATATATATATATATATATATATATATATATATATATATATATATATATATATTATATATATATATATATATATATATATATATATATATATTATATATATATATATATATATATATATATATATATATAGTCATTTAACAAAAAGAAAACATCTCCAGTCAGATGTTAGCTGACTATGAGGCATGTGTCAGGCAGAAGTGAAGGAACTGTTAAGTGACTCATCTCCTCCACAGAGTTCTTGCTTGCAACACTTTGCTGCTGTAATACTGAGCCAATGACCGTGATTCATCAAAGTTGAGTGGAAGCGAGTGCCGATTTGAGCACACGAAATGACATACGAACCTCATATACATCTAATTTCCACAAAACATTCCCTAGTTTATGCAGGTGTTATGGTAGACAATAAAAGGAATGCATTCCGCAGGCTTCAGTTATCCAAGAGCCATGGGAGACCTGAGGAGAGAAAGAGCTGTCCTGTGATTCAAAGATCAAATAGTAGTAAAAATTTATTTTTTATGTAATTCAGTGAAGCTAATGCTACATTGACTTAAGCTTATAACTTGACATTTCCAATCCCTTGCTTGTAATTATGTCATCCTCAGAGCTGAGTGATTCACACTCATCAGATAAGTTCAATTCAATTTGATTTGTATAGCACTTTTAACAATGGACATTGTCTCAAAGCAGCTTTACAGAAACATATAAACACAGAATACAGATTTTAAGCGTGTGAATTTATCCCTAATGAGTGAGCCGATGGTGACGGTGGAAAAACTCCCTAAGATGATATGAGGAAGAAACCTTGAGAGGAACCAGACTCAGAAGGGAATCCATCCTCATCTGGGTAACAATGGATAGTGTGAAAGTAAAAGAAAGTTCATTATAATTTTATATCAAGCGGTACCATCCTCAACAGTCTCCAGGCTGTAGCCTCCAGTTGATGAGAGCTCCATCTAGAAGTAGGGAATCAGGATGGATCAGGCAGGTCCAGAGAGCAGAAAGGGTCAGGATCACTCTCATCTCCATAAAATCATGTGTGGCTCGACAGTAGGAGAAAGGGAGAGGGAGGTGAAGAGAGGGAGAGATTATTAGGTATGCTTACTATTCTGTGATGGATCAGATTGTGTACTTGCATAAAAGAAAGGATTCATGGTAGGCTTGAGTAAACAAATACGTTTTCAGCCTAGACTTAAACACTGTGACTGTGTCTGAGTCCTGAACACTAATTGGAAAGATGTTCCATAAAATGTAATAAGTGTGGGCTGAGACAATGACAGTAACGGTGTGAAAATGTGTCCATTAAATCCTTTTGTTTAAAATGAGACTATAATACTATCTGCTTTAGATCATTCAACGCAGAGACGTAATAATTGGTTAAAGCTAGAACACTGACTGAACATTTCGATGTTTTGAGGAGGTACAGCGGACATACATACTCTACACACACCCAGTTTTTTGGGATGTAAAAAAACTAAACCATTGTAAATCATATCATATAGCAACCATCAACATTCAAGAAACATTTTAGGTGAATAAAAGAAAAAGAAAAAAAAACAATAGTAATAACCTGTTTGTATAAGTGTATGCACCCTTTCACTAATATATGGTTAAAGCACATTTTGCATGTAATACAGAAGTCCAACTTAGAACATTTTGATTTGCCCAATTTCACTTCACTCTTCCTATAAAAATGCCCCAGATCTGTCAGATTGTGAGGAGATTTCCTGTACACAGCCCTCCTCAAGTCATTCCATAGGTTTTCTATTGGATTAAGAGTTGGGCTCTGACTGGGTCATTCCTCGGTCTTTGTCTTCTGAAGCCGTTCCTTTGTCGACTTAGTTTTGTGATTTGGGTCGTTATCGTGCTGGAAGGGAAATGTTTTCTTCATCTTCAGCTGTCTAATAGACACCTGCAGGTTTTATGCCAAATAGCTACTGTATTTGGAGATATCCATTATTCCCTCTATCTTGACTAATCCCAGCTGAAGTGAAGCATCCCCATAGCATGATGCTGCCACCACCATGCTTCACCATGGGTGTATGGCGTTCTTGTTTTTACACCAAACACATCTTTTAGAATTAGGCCCAAAAGGTTCTACCTTGGTCTCATCAGACACATTTTCCCACATGGTTTTGGCAAAATTTGGACTCTAACACAAAGTTAGACACACATGATTGTCTCGAATGTGTTTGTGTGTATGATGCAGCATGACGACATAGACGTATGATGCTCCATGAAGACATGGTGCATTAAGGTTGGAGTGCTAGAACTCGAGTGTCCTGTACAGAGTCGTGATCTCAACCCCACTGAACATCTTTGGGATTAATTGGAACACCGACTGCACCCCAGACCTCCTCACACAGTGTGCCTGATCTCTTGTAGATGAATGAACACAAATCCCCACAGCCACGCCGCAAAAATCTAGTGGAAAGCCTTCCCAGAAGAGTGGAGTTTAGGAGCTTATTATAACAACAAAGCCAGAATAAAACTGGAATTGGATGTTCAACAAGCACATATGTGAAAAACTTTTGACCATATAGTTATACATATGTCTGATGTGAATATAGAGGAATTGGAAAGAAGTAGCTATATAGCTACTTAAATATATAGAATGAAAAAATATATATTTTAGCTAAATATAATTCTGGTAAGACTTGGGTCATTAGAGATAATCCAGTGGCTGTTTCACATAGATATGAGAATATTGCTTAAAACTAGTACTAGAAAATGAACAAGATTAAGAGAATAACTGTCATTTTCTTTTCAGACACTGCAATGGGAATAGAGAGGCCATTCCAAATATGAACGGTGAGTTTTTAGCCCCATTGACATCTCTATAATCATATCACTTCACTCATTTCAGACTACCACTCCTTTATAGAGATGAAGTGATGGTATTTCACATCTACACATTTCTCACATGCAGCAGTTTAACACTCAGTCATATTTACAGACTCCTCTCTCTCTCTCTCCCTCTCTCTCTCTCTCTCTCTCTCTCTCTCTCTCTCTCACCTCATTTTCACACCGACTCACATTCCTCTCCTACCACTATGCGTTTGTACTTTTGCTAATACGCTCCTAATGCTAATGGTTAAGAATTACTTGTGTGAAAATTCCACTAAATAACACTCATTAATACAGTCACTTTTCTGGCCTGACACTGTGCAGAGTTTCTTTACCTCTATACCTCTAGGCGCACTTCCAGTACACATCACTGGCACATATTAAAAAAGACCTTTAATAAGTTCTAACAAGGTCTGTGCGTGGGTTGTTGTTTTTTTTTTTTTTTAAGAACTGTAAGAAGTCCTTGCTCTGCCAATTCTGCTGTGATTATGCACCCAGGGACCTCTCTTCTCCTTCTTTTTAAGGGAAAAAAAAGAAACATCATTGTAGCCCATTGAGGACATTCCTGGAACTTTCCCTGGTGACTTTTTTTTTTAATGGTTTGGCACTATTCACGATACTATACTACTCCTGGTTCGGTTTATAGAAAGCTAGACGTGTATATGAGTGATGACTTTTTTGACCTGCCATGCCTAAATACATAAATCTGTACCCACGTACA
This sequence comes from Ameiurus melas, assembly GCA_012411365.1. NCBI lineage: Eukaryota > Metazoa > Chordata > Actinopteri > Siluriformes > Ictaluridae > Ameiurus > Ameiurus melas. The sequence goes on from CM022779.1 coordinate 8,012,042, forward strand.
TAAATCTAAAGTGAATGATAATGTTCACTGGTGCACTTAAAAGTGCTTTTACAAAAGTAATCATGTCACACGGTGGAATAGCAACATTCAGCTCGATTGGCGGAGCACATACCAAGAGTACTGGCAATTAGAATGCTAGTTAGCAGGCTAATTACAACAAATATATTTTGTGGGTTGTGAGTTACTGTAATGACCCGATGTGGAAAATGGTGGTTGATGAATAAACGTATTTACAGAATAAATAATAACAACACGCAAACACGATGGTCAGAGGCAAATAGATTTGAAATTAAATTTAAACAAATACGACAGCGTCGCTATTATGAAGCATGGTAAAGTATGAAAATATTTCACACACAGATTTCTCCAGCGATGAAACTGAGAGAGGACCGCCGCTGCAGACCCACAGCCTGAGGGAGTTCGAGAAGGTAGGTTCTTGTTCCTGCCTTCCTGAATCCTGACAATTTCCCCACCAGCTTGTGGGAAGCATTTGTCAGTTCACACAGTGCAGTGGTTGGAGTTTTGTATGTTTTGAGCACGTATGTGGCAACAACGAGGAAATTGTGTTGATGTTTAAAAAAAAAAGAAAGAAAGAAAAAAGAAACCACACCCAGCCATGCTCTAAAACATTCAACACGATCAGTATGATCAGCTGCATCTCATCGTTTAGTATGCGAGTCGTTTTTGCTTCATATCCAAAAGACATAAATATCAGCACTGGCAAGTTCTTTCAAATCTTGTCAACCCTGCTCAAGCTCAGCTTCCCTTCAGCTTCCCCACAAATGGACGTGCACAAATACGCCTGTCCAAATGGGGCTGATTTGCTAAGGCCTTCACAGCTGGGACACACAGCTGGGTTCTAAGGGACGTCTCCGGAACAGAGGGGGATCAGCCAGGTCTAATGCACTGAACACATGACTGGATCTGCATGCAAAATGCCTTCTGGGAAGAGAGCCAGCGTATTATGGTTATGATATAACTTCAGTGGTGCTCCCTTCAATTGCTGTAGGCCTTGGTAGAAGGGTGCAGTTTTTCTTTTTGGGGGGAAGGCGAATGTGTGTGTGTGTGTGTGTGTGTGTGTGTGTGTGTGTGTGGTTAGGGTGTTTTCTTTTCTTTGTGCTGTTTTCAAGACTATAGAAATATATACATTGCACTATATATATATACTATAGATATATTCACACCTTTCAAGCGATAAATTGATTTCTTTTGAGCTCTTGCTTCAAAAATGTTCACACACAAATACATACAGATCAGTGAATTCATTTCATGAAAACTAAATATGGTGTGTGTGTCTGTGTGTATGTGTGTGTGTGTGTGTGTGTGTGTGTGTGTGTGTGTGTGTGTGTGTGTGTGTGTGTGTGTGTGTGAGAGAGAGAGAGAGAGATTTCGTCCTGCTGGATGATAGAGAGGAATGTTGATTTGGCTTGAGCTAATGTGACACATTCAGTCTGTAACCTACAGTCTATGGATCTGTCAGCTCAAAAGAAACACATTCTTGCCAAAATACCATTTGTAAATGTCAAACATCTCTGCGGTGTGATGGAGATCTAGTTGCGGAAAAAAAGTCCCAAAAGTCAAAATATGCTTTCTCAAATAGCACTTATTGCTGTGTTTAAAAATATATATATATGCATATGGAAAGCATATGGCCACCTATGAAAACACTTTGGAATTGACCGCAAAAACATTTAGACTGATAGGAAGAGAAGGTTTGCATATAATTTTGTCTATTAAAACCTTAGGACAAATTATAGTTGCTAATCTGTTATTTTGCCCTTATTACAAAGGTTTGCCAGGAAGCATGGATTTTTTGACAGGCTCTGTCAAGACCAGATTATTGCGTGCGTTTGCGGCCTGGCCATGAACCTTTCAGCGTCGAGCTGTCATAATCAGAGTGGTTTCGGGTACAGAGAGAACGCATAAAATTACTTAGACTTGAATGTTGCTGGAGCGTTGGAATCTTTCTCTCATTTTTGTTTTGCTATTCACTTAAAATTAGGTCACTCTTTTAGGCACATTTACAGCATAAGCTTTGCAGCAGCGGGACATTCCCACACACACACACACTACTTATTCTGCATCACAAAAAAGTACCTCATCCCAAAAATGGCTTAGGACTAAATGTACTTTTGATCCTTTGTATGTATAAGATGGTTATTCTTGAATGACTGTGCGGTGCCAGGCTGCGTGGACTAACCAACTGATCCAGAGAGGAGGAATATAACGGCTAACATGTGGCCCTGTGTGTGGATCCTCTGCTGAGCTTATACATATGGAAATCTTTCTATGCCCTCCATATCCCCCCCACCCCACCTCCCCCAGTCCAACCATTACATTTGCTTTCCTCCAGCTTCCTCAAATTCGCCTGGATTGCTGGGTTATTATTCTCTGACATGAATGTGATACCTGATACGCTTGGTCTAAATTGCCTTCATTTCCAATATCGTGCAGAACAGGAAAGACACAAAAAAGGGGGTCAGTGACAGCGAGACATGGAAGGACATTTGGCCTGGAGTATCTAAAACTATAGCTGGAGAAAAACTTGTTGTCATGAGTACTTGCGCCTCCTGTTGGTGGACACACCACGGGTTTGAAGCTCTATCAGTGTTCAGGTTAACACTGCGCCGGTCTCATGTTGTGCAGACGGAGTGAGAGAGTAAGACCAGACTGTTTAATTGGAGCCAGGGACATGCAGTAAATCTGTAGCCTTCATCAAAGGGTCAGAGCCACCATGCAGAGTAAATTATGGAGACAGTCATGGTTGATAATGATAATATAGTGTTCAGTGATAATCTAGCTCATAGCTCTGTATGGGTGAGATGCACTGCCATGTTTTATATAGCTACACACACACACACACACACACACACACACACACACACACACACACACACACACACACACACACACACACACACACACATATACATTACATTTTCTAAAGCTTATACATTGAGATCAAGCTGTGTTTGTGTGTGTGTGTGTGGGTGTGTGTGTGTGTGTGTGTGTGTGTTTGAATTAATAAGTTGTTCTCTGTCTGTTCCCTAAGAGCATATGGAAATAATTATAAATACAAATGCACAGACAGAACATGGGGGGTAATACTTTTTTATGAATCACTTCAGCACTCAGTGGTCAGCGTAATGCAGCAATTACTGTATTGTACAGCACAGACATTTACTGAGGTTGAACAGCCTCAGAAAGTAAATTCTGCTCTGTAAATCTTGCCACCCACCGGCCAAATTGTGCACCAAAAAAGCAAGATAATAACGAAGAAAGATTTCAAATTTGCAGATTTAATGGGATCTCGGATGACGAATGGGCCGCGGTCAAATTCCTGAGTGACAGCGAGCTCGGCCTAGTCTTTTTCTCAGTTGAAAACGCCACTAAATCATGAGGCGAACTGCTTTTAATTAAATGTAACCTGTCTCTCTTACATGCCAGTTTTGCTCCGTCAAATTTCTGAGTCACTGTACAGACACTGCAGGCCGGACTTTAAGCCCAGCACTGACCCAACTCCTTCTCTTACAGCACACACAGTCCAAACCATCTGTCTGATTGCCTTATTCCACTACATCATTTAGTTTTCCTCTTCCTAATGATTTCCCAAAATACATTTTTGGAGGAATCTTTCACTCGAAGAACTCACTGTAGCATAGTGACTGGTAAGTATGATCTCATTAGCATGCTAATTGGCCCCTACTCGTTTTAACCCATTATCAGTCATATTAGTAATTATTATTATTATTATTATTTTTGGATGAGCTACAACTTTTAAACATATAATTCAATGTGTGTGATGGTTGTGTGTAGAAAATCTGAAGAAAAAAAAAAAAAAACGATGAAGAGAGACCAGGTTAACAGATTGTATGTTTTTATAATGACTCACTTTTGTCTTGACTCAAAGTTCACAGCTCGTAAATCTTTTCCTGATGGGCCTTTTGGCTTCTCTTTCTGCAACATAGAAATATGTGCTGTATAAAGCGTTTCAGTTCCGAACAAATCTCTTTATGCCGGACTGTCAAGACAACGGCTTTGAACTAAGAAAACGAAAAGCTGACTCGTGACATGGCAGGTGTGTGTGTGTGTGTGTGTTTCTTTATGAGGCTGAGATCTGATTTAAGATTAAAAAATAAATCAATCAATGATCCTAGCTAAATGTAAAAAAATTTAAAAATAAAAAAATGAAAAACATGTAATATTGTGTGTCAGTTTTCAGGCAGCTGTGAGATTTATTAATAAAATTTGGACCACAATTTTGGATGGTTTTAGCCGATCCATTTAAACAACCACTCTTGTAGTATTCATGAATTCTTTTCCTGTACATCTGATATTCCTGGTTCTCATGACATTTGCATTTGTATGTACATTACAGCATGGTCAGGTGGAGAGAGCTGATGGAGTTTTGGAACAGCTGGGTTTTCTGTGGGTTTTGTTTGTTTGTTTGTTTGTTTGTTTGTTTGTTTTAGCGGAGTGAATAAATTTGGGTGGTGGTGGTGGTATCACCCGGTGACGTTCTTTTGGAGATCGTAATGATCAGGGTGTAATGTATAGTGATGAGTGACTCCATATAGGCAGGCGGAGTTCCATCGGGTTATTCTATAGACGAGCACCAAGGACTCGAATTGAGTGCAAGCGGCTAAGAGGAGTCAGTGAAGTCAAGTGGTTCAATAATACACTATATGGCCAAAAGTATGTGGACCCCTGCCCGTATGTGGTTCTTCCCGAAACTACTGCCACACAATTTGAAGAGCAGGATCAAAAAATTGTAGGAAGGAAGCGTGTCTGCTACAGTGCCTTCAAGTATTACAATTTCCCTTCACTGGAACTAAGAGGCCCAAACCTGTTCCAGCATGACATGAACCCAACCGAACACCTTTGGGATGAACTGGAACTCCGATTGCTCACCTGTGCCTGATCTGACTAATGCTCTTGTATCTGAATGAACACAAATCTCCACAGCCACGCTCCAAAATCTAGTGGAAAGCCTTCCCAGAAGTGTGGGAAGTGTCGAAGTGTGGGAAGAGGGAATACATCTGGAATGGGATGTTTTAAAAAAAGTACATACAAGTGTAATGTCCACATATTTTTGGCCATATAGTGTATTTCAGTTCGGTTCAATTGAGTTTGATTTGTGTAGCACTTTAAACAGTATGTTGTCACGAAGTAGTTTTGCAGTGATCCGAAGATTTGGAACCCTAATGAGCAAAGCTGATAATGGCAATGAAAAACTCCCTGAAATGTCATAAGGACAAAATCAGGGCAGTGGTAGCTCAGTGGTTAAGGCATTGGATTGCTGATCAGTAGGTTGTTAATTTAAATCCCTGCAGCACCAAGCTGTCACTGTTGGGCTCCTGAGCAAAACCAACAGCTGCTCCAATAAAAGCACCAGCCAAATTAGATAAATGTAAATGTAAAACTTGAGAGAAACCATCCTTCTGGGGGTCACCAGATAATGGGATTATAAATCGTAAAAATATATCGTTTCTTCTATTATTTGATTCTTTTCTAATTCATTTAGTTTCCTGTCATTGCTTGTTTTTCTCACGCTGACGCTGACTTTTCTCTCACAGTTTACCAGCGCAGGTAATGATGCCGATTTCACTGGGGACGTTCCTGTCCCCAAGGAGATGTGTACTGCATGTGAGATCATGTTTGGAGAACTCAGCCCAGTTTTGCGTTCTGGAACACTGGTCCGTGAGTGGCAGTAATCCGATTTCGAAAACCTTTCGTCTACTTTAACGACCGCACTCAAGTACTCGTTCACTCCCGTGAAAACGCTCCAACTGCATATGAAACACAAGAACTGAACCATCAAACCCTTGTTAAATTGCTTAAACCTGGCGCAAATTACAGTACAGTGGGGTAAAAAGCCCTTATTATGTGTTGTGGCAGGTACCGTAGGCCTGCTGCTCTAACGGAGAGCCTGTGAAGACTGGACTGGCTAGCAGTGTTTGTAAATACCACTGCAATTATCAGTAATGCGCCACTAATAAGAACCAGACGAGAGCTTATTTAATTTGTCAGGAAGGGTAAGATTAAGCAAAGTGATGGCCGTCCTCTGCCAGGACCGTTAGGATGTGTGCCTGTGAATTAGACGCCAGCACATTCACGTTGTTCTTGTTGCTGGTTTATTAAACTATAGCCAGGCACTTAGCCAATCAGGAAATGCCGGCGGGTGGACACACTCTGGATAATCAGATTTCAGATGGAGAATTTTCCAAAAACTCCAGACTGGAATATGGCACACTGCTGGGTCGCAGTAAATCAAATCAAGGTTTCTTTGTTTCCAACAAGAACATAATGATATAATGTATCTTGTAAACTCCCAAAACAATCATTTTATTATGATGTATCTCAAAGCCAAATTAGTCCTGATGTTCTTATATTGACACGAGTCTTGTTTTCACTTGAAAAGATTAGTGGTAAAGGACAAATTGCTGTAAATAAATCCTGCTAAAGAAAGAAACACGTTTAAATTCAGGCTTTACAATGTGTTCATACATGTATATAATGATTGAATGATAATGTAAGTGCATATGCATATGATATGTGTTATATTTATTCATGCATGTGATATGTGTTATATGAAAAACTGCTAGCTTATTTATTTCAGGAATGAAACCTGTTTTGCGTCATAATTACACTCATAAAGGGGGTATTTATATCTGCAGACAGAGTCACTCGGAGTCACTCTTGTTAACTAATCAAAACCAAATGATCCTTTGGCTGATTGAGACATTCTGTCGGTGTGTAATTATGGGATTTATGATTATTTTGAAGCTCATGAAGAAATTTTTTTTTTTTTTGATGTGGAAAAGACAACAAGTCTTTCATTTTTGGGGATTTAGTTTAGAATTTGGAATAGTGTTAAGAGTAGAATTGACATTATTTAGCTGCAGTAAATATCATGCACATCATAACTCACAAAGAGTAATAGATGAGTGTGCGAGAATAGAGTGAGTATACAGACAGAAAAGTGACAGTCAGTGCAGTGTAAAATGATAGTAGGCCTGGGTAAATTTACCACAAGAATACTCGGAGTTAATTGACAATCCAAACTTGTCTCCTCCATTACTCTAGCTCCCCCCTCTGGACTTAATGTACCTGCGCAACAGAGCCGCACTGATCATCTCCAGCAATCATGAGTGTCTCAGTGCTATGTAATGGCAATCATTTATGAACTGGCAATGAACCATGATCATCCATTAACGCGAAGCGAACACAACAGGATGCAGCAGTCAGGCATGTGAGGTGTGTGCTGTTCTCCAGGTCACTGTGGGACAGTCAGGACATTTTTGCGGTGGACTGTCTCAGACTGCATTCGTAAGGCTTTATTTTGAAATGTGTTCTGCCGCCAGCGATTCCTCTCCTTTCTAAAGAGTAAAGACTGCTTTTTGTTTCTGCATCCTGTTTGTTTAGCAACCTCGCTCTTGATCGGGGCTACAGAGGGACCCAAGAAGACAGAGAGAGAGAGAGAGAGAGAGAGAGAGAGAGAGATAGATTTGGACATATCCTGTTTCATGTCTGTGTAAGACAAAAGCGCTGGTTGGGAGAGTTGGCAGTGGTTTTGGTACTGGGTGAATTTGATCCCATAATTTAGACCCACCATAAACACATTGAATTAAAAGCAGCTTCGGGCTTTTGATCTGCGTCTAAGAAACCAATGCTCTGCTTGTCCTCGGTTAAACAGAATTTTGCCTCTAACATGAAAAATGCAGAGGAGGCCCTGTTTATGGTTAGGTCTGGGAAAATGTTTTGCTGGATTCCTTCAGTATACACAGAGGTGAACAATGATGCACATTATTTTCATTTTATCAATGTTAGTTTATGTAAGTCACAGCACTGACAATTTTAGCTCGAAGAAGTCAAACGTTTGTTTAAAAAAAGAAAGTAAATAAATTACTGAATAGTGACATCATTGCGATCAAGATTTGCATGTTGGAGACACTCACCTCAACAGCAGAGATGATTTTAGCCTTCCGTGGAGGTTTAATGAGTGAGGCCCAGAGTAAAAACCTTTCATTATAAGACCTGGAGGTGGAAGATGAACTCCTATCTATTTTACTCAGCCTTTCTGGCCTACATTGTTTTTCTCAGCTCTATCTGGTAGCAGCAAAGCTTACTGGAATAAATGAGGCCTCCCAGTGACACACTCACAAACACACTCACACACACACACCTCATCCCATTTTCCCATTTTTTTCCATTGAGGTCACTTCCTGCTTGGCGGATGGTCAGAGCTAGCACCTCTGAATGTGTTCTGGAAGATGAGAGAGAGAGAGAGAGAGAGAGAGAGAGAGAGAGAGAGAGAGAGAGAGATGGAAAAGGGGAGTGCTGAAATAGAAAGCCAAGCCTCAGATGTCTTGCCAGTGGAGCAACACTCCAATAGCCTTCTCTCCTTTTCCCTTTTGGTCCTCCTATATTGTTGTTCTTTAAAGAATCAGAAATTCTGAACAGAAAGCTCATTTTATCAATCAACACGGTAAGCAGCACTGAAAAAATGCACACAAAAATACACATAGGTGTATTTTTTAGGTGTTGAAAGAATAGGAAAGCTAATGTTAGACAGGGATGGCCTCATAGTGTTCTCAGCCAGCCCCACATGATGGAGTGACCCAAAGCATCTTCCAAGGCTTAATGGATTGGATAGTGGAGTTGAGCCATTTTAAAATCACCCTCTCTCATCACTGAAAACAAATGTAATACATGTAATGTATAGGGTGTTAACAGAGAGCTACTGATGATGTCGTATCTATGTTGATGAACGATCTGCTGTCTTGATGTTTGAGTCTGAAACAGATTATAGGGTCATTCCATGTCAAATGGTCCAATTCAAAATCTATTTACACATACCAACTGTACACCTGTACCATCATGATAGATCAGGCTGGTTCTTTAAATCTGGCCTTTGAGGTCAACTGTCCTGCAGAGTTTACCTCCAACCTCAAACTCACAATTTTTACAGCAGAATGCTACTATAGAGGATTTATTTCTGTAAAAATTTCAGATTCATATCTGATCTGCCAGCAGAGATATTCAACCCGAAAGAAGGGACGTTTTCATCAAAAATATCACCTACTGTCTCAAACCTGAAATGTTCTGCATGCACACAATGCTTCCCTAAGTACCCCCTTAAAAAATAAGATTAAGACTCGAACCCTTCCCATAATAAATTGACCCTAAAAGTGGAACTGTGAGCAACCTTGAGCATTTGGACTTACGTTCTAAGTCTAAGGAACAAGACTGTACACAATTTATATATGTACATGTACTTTGTAATGTGCTCTATAGATCAGTTTTTGTTCCAAGGACCTATAAGGACCATCCTGAGATGTTGAGGTTTCCAGAAACAGCTGTTAACCAAAATTCTAAAATTCTCTTGGGTGCCATGACACAAAGATGGCCGTCATAGTTAAACCAAGTAAAAGAAAAAAAGGTGGTTTTGCAATAACAATAACAAAGAGATTTAAAAAAATAAATAAATAAAAATGGTCAAACAAACAACTTTTCAATTATTGGACCACTTGAGATGGAATAACGAATATGGTGTTCTTGAGTAAGAATTTTACTAATAAGAGAATTACATAAACTGATTTGAAGAGATCTGAATAAAATGACAGAGTGAATGACAAAGAAAGAAAAAAAAGAGAAAGAAACTGGCTCTGTCTGACTAGAGGTCTTGAAAAAAAACACTTCCTCACTTGGGAACTCAAGGTAGTCTTCACAGCTGCAAGTTCCTCTGAGTTCAGAATGAGACTTCACATCATCAGCAGTAAACACAGCAGCACTTCCTACATTTAAGTATGTTACACTGTATAAACAAGTATTTATTTTACATCAGTCGACATACAGACACAGTCACTTGTTAAATCTATGACACTGACTCTACAATACAGGTAAATATACATCACTCATCACAGCTAGCTGGCAACTTGTTGCTAACAAAATTTTGTACCTCAAATGCATGGAGGTTGAGATTGGCTGTGCTCCACTTCTGAGGTGAACTGAATGCAGCATTAGACTATATTTTAGTTTACAGCTGCTATGGTGGTGTCCACAGATAAGAGAGGATGAGCCCCAGCCTAAATTGTAGCCTCACTGTGGGAGTATCAATCCCACACGATGGATCTTCGCTATATAAGGCCATCTGTCGTATAGCGTACTCAGGGACGGATGGTCTTTCAGTGGTAAAATATCACAAGCCGTTGAGGGTAGAGGAACCGAGGCGGCAACATCAGATCTTGAGCCAAGAATCCTCAGGTCTGGCTTTGGTTTGCAGTTCGAAAAAGCCATTCGCATGGTTTTGGATGCTTAGGTTGCACCATTCTGGAGTGTGGATTCGCTCAAGGTTATAAACACTTGGGGGGGGGGGAGAAAAATAATGGCCATTGTGCTGTGTGTAAGTACCAGATGCATGAAGCATTTCTGTTGATGCTCTTCCAAATCACTTTGGTGTGTCAGGTTTTATGCAAAAAGACTCAACAACAGCGTGCTAGATTTCAGAGCAGCCGTAAGTCCCTGGTGTGTGTTCACGCCTTCTCCGTGCGAACCCTCCCAACACACAGACTCACATATACACAGCCGTTTCACTCCGACGCAGTCGTCACTGCAGGGAACAAGGGTGTGGGTGTCTGAGTCAGACTCTGTTTTTCTGTCTGCACTGTGTTGTGCTGTGTGTGAACCTATGAGTGTGTATGTGTGTGTGTAAGTGTGTGTGTGTTTACACCGCTGTGCAGCTGGCACATTCTCTGGAAAAGCTCTCCCCCCATCTCAGTAAGATGCTGGCAAAGGGGTAAAGGGCTCAGAACTGAGCCCTACACACACACACACAGAGACACACACACACACACACACATACACACACGCTACTGGCACTCTCCCTTGCCACCACATCTGGGAGCAATTTACCCACCGAAATGAAAGAGAAATGGGGGGAAGGTTTGCGGAGAAGAAAAAAGTGGTATATTAGAGAGGAGTGGGACAGCAGGAAGGAGAACGACAATAGCATTTAGGAAGAATCGTGAATTTAATCTCATTACTGTCACGAAATTTTAGCCATGAAAAGAAACATCTTTCAATTAGTGTAGTACATACAACTCAAATAACGTACACAACTGAGCATTATTATTATTATTATTATTATTATTATTATTATTATTATTACTATTACTATACTGCATATATATACAGTATATAATATATAATATATACTGTACATTATATATATATATACAATATATATATATATATATATATATATATATATATATATATATATATATATATATATATATATATATATATAGTATGTACTGTATATTATATATTATATACTGTATACATTGGAACAAAGGACCCCATGATCATGGTGTAACACAATAATACAATGACACAGTACACAGGACTATATAGAGTGCGAATACACAACATTGTATGATGAGTGCAAACAATAACTACACAGGACAAGAGAACATGACCTAGACAGGACAAGAGAACCCGTGTTAAATCACCTCAGCAGCAGTGGTACTTGAGTACTCCTATTAAGAACAACGAGCTATGGTCGCTACGCCTGTGCCACATGTTCACCAACGATTTTATGCCTGATTTACAGCTGCTGTTCAATAAAGACACAGCAGTCCTCAGCCTGTCAGTGTGTGTGTGTGTGTGTGTGTGTGTGTGTGTGTGTGTGTGTGTGTGTGTTTAAGTGAACACATGTGCCATGCCCTTCAGCAATGTTAAAAGCAACACTGGAAAACTGACATAAACACAGAAGTTGCCCCCAAACAATACTGCTTTACTGGACTGTAAAATTGTAGCTAATGTTATAGCTTCTGGATTTGGTTGAGAGTCGGTGGGCTCGGACCTTTTTCATGCTTAAACACGTCCTTTGGAGCATTTCATGGAACACACATGATGTATACAATGCATTAATTATTTAACATTTTGATTCACAATTCTGTTGATATGAAATTGGTCAAACAAAGCTGATCACTTTTTAATGTGACTTTGATCAAATAAATATGTTTCATTGATCTCCAGAAGATAACCTTTTTTTTTTTTTGGGGGGGTGTTTGATTGTCTGTTGTTGTTTTTTTTAGGAAAGAATAGGCGATTGTCTCTTGTGTTTAATCCGGGATGCTCTCATTGGTCCCTGAAAGCTGTTCAGAGACATAACTCTCTTCTTTCTGGTCTTTTAAACAATGCCCATTTTGAATTTCTTGGAGAAGTTTCCGACATCTGGTTAGGGCATCGTAGAGCTCAATACATCAGTTGAGTTCAAAAGGGAGAGAACATTTGTATGTATTTCTAGTTCGGCAAGGTGGGAACGATCATTTATTATCTTGCTATGTGTTTATTCCGAAATTTCACTGCATTTAAATGATAAAGATCATTGTAGGACGCTTGTATTAGTAGAAATAATACTCATTTAATTCTTCTACTTAAATAATTGTATTTTTTTTTTTTTTTTTTGCCTCAGCCTAGCAAGAGAGCACGGATTAACGACATATTAATTATCCATTAATAATTATAATGGATTAATGTTTAAACTGAAACATTGTAAAAGCATAAGACTTTATAAGACTTTATAAGATTGCTGGCATCCCAACCACTAGGTGGCACAGGTTAATTTTGCACTGAAAAAAAATCAAAAATAGAAAAGTAAAAATATTTAGAATTCTAGTCAAATGTATGTAGTATTTCCTATAATAATATCACAGCAAACCAAATATAAGATTATTAAACCCTTTTCTAGACATTTCACCTAATTTCAAGTTTTAAATGTTCTATTGGCTGATCATTTTGCTTCTTCGCAGAAATAAATGCTTAAAATTTGGGGGGATGATCTGCCAATAGAAGAATCTGATTTCAAGCTTGAATGAGTCAGGTTTGTCTAGAAACAGGTAACAGGTATAATAATCTTATATTTGGTTCATATAATCATATAATATTCAAGATATCTTGCTAAGATGTATTTTCTTGCAGTGTATTTACAGATTTACAAACATTGGCGTGCTGAAGTACAAATACGATGTCTATAATAATACACGAAGGAGGTTTCAGAGCTTTAATGATTATCTGAGTGTGGAAAATAGAAATATAAAAGCACGACAATCAATAACTCAATGTTTCCTGGTGTGTGTGTGCGTATGTGTGCATGCACAGCTCATAAGCTGAGTCTCTCTAAAAAAAACTCCATGTCCAAACGTGTCCAAAACGATGATTTTCGCCGGTATAGCAAAAATACTGCGCTTCTAAAAGCCGAAGATCTCAGAGTGATCGCAGTCAGTGGCCGAATCAAGCAGGACAGGCCGCTCCTTTACTGAACAGAGGGCTTTTGATTCATTTAGGATTTGATTAAAGCCAGAGAGACTGCATTATACAGACTTACAAATATACACACAAACAAAACTGGCTTTACTTCGTCGATTAGCCGGGATATAACACATGAAAGATGATATCTTTTACATATAAATCACACTGCATACTTAAGAAAGACATCATAAAGGTTGTGTGTCTGGTTTATTTGTCAAATTGGAAAGGCTTTGAGCTGTTTTCCAAGCTGCTCGTGTATTTAAATCAATCTGTTGTTGCCACAGTGGAAGTTGCTTAGAGCTGTTTTAAGTGTTGCTATTTATTTCTAACTTATTAGGTGCTGACAGAGGATTCATATTCTTGATATTCTACATGGAAATACGTTTTTTTTATTCAGGACCACATGAAACAGTTTCCATGACGTGTCCTCCTGTGTCTTGATAAATGGGTTAGTTGCTTTACTAGCTCACGAGAGGCTGTCATTGACGTTCAGGGAGCGATCCCAGATCTGAATTCCACAGTGACAGCTGAAACAAGACGCTTCGCAAAAAATAACCCAGCGCTCCTGTCTGACAGGGTCTGTTTCATGTGCACTCAAGACTTTTTAATACCATACTGCCCCCTTATGGTCAGACACAACTGTGTGGAAGCTAACTAACTAACTAAATAAATAAATAAATAAGTAAATGAACATCCATCCTGATGTCCTACTTCTGGATGGTGCTCTCATCAACTGGAGACTACAACCCGGAGATTGCTGAGGATGGTACCGCCTGAAGTAACATGGAAATTCCACATGGACGTTCTCGCTGTGGTTGCTGGGACTACGGTTGTTCCTATGGCCTTAAGACTGCAATTTCCACATGCAGTTTTGTCTCCTTTAGTGAACAGTGGAATAGTTAAACAAACAGACTTCATATAAAACTATAATGAACTTTCTTTTACTTTCACTATCTGTTGTTACCCAGATGAGGACGGGTTCCCTTCTGAGTCTGGTTCCTCTCAAGGTTTCTTCCTCATATCATCTTAGGGAGTTTTTCCTCTCCATCGTCGCCACCGGCTCGCTCAACAGGAATAAATTCACACACTTAAAATCTGTATTCTGTGTTTATATGGTTCTGTAAAGCTACTTTGAGACAATGTCCATTGTTAAAAGTGCTATACAAATCAAATTAAACTGAATTGAATTTAATTGAACTGAACATACATACAGTACATGCAATGGGGTCCAAAATTCTGAGACCACTTTGAAAATCTGGTAATCAAATGAAATAAATGTTCAATATTCAATATTCAACACGGTGCACTTTTTCTAGTTCACGGTTTAAATATAAGTTAACGTGTGATATATTGACCACGTTAACTAACTTTGTACAAAAGGTCAGATTTTCCGTGAGTCTTCTGTCGAAGGCAGTGTTCAGACGACACGCAGATGGATTTGATCTAACATGGATCATAAGGTTTTGTGACTCTGTATCAGTGCTGACCCACCGTCGTTAAGGCAAAATAGGAACGTACCAAATACTCTGAAATTCGTGTAAATATTTTTACGATTCAAGTTTTTGCTGATGATATCATTAGTAAAGCAAACATTTGTGTTCAATTGAAACGTTGCATTTTCACAAGTGGGGCCCAGAAAACGCTGTGTAACGTACATATAGTGCAGGAGGGCAAATAATTACAACAATAAAGAAGTGCGAAATCCTTTTGTGTGTGTTTGTTCATAACACATTTCATATATGACAGCTGGCTCCTCAAAGCCACTACTCATCTAGACATTTTCATTCCGCGTATTCGATTAATCAGCTGCACATGTGCAACACGATCTGCACAGACTGCTGAAACAAGCTTTCTGCTTTTAAAACGAATGAAAACTGAGAACATGCTCCGTATCTGGCGCTGATTAATAACCACTCGGACGTGTTTGATGCTTGTTTTTATCGTGCTGTGCGTTCAGAATCGTGTTAACGTCGTGTGGGTGCAGAACTCGATTGTGCAGTAGTGAACTATAAGCTATGGTACGACTACTACTACTACTACTACTACTACAACTACTACTACTACTACAACTACTACTACTACTACTACAACTACTACTACTACTACTACTACTACTACTACTACTACTACTACTACTACTACTACAACTACTACTACTACTACTACTACTACTACTACTACTACTACAACTACTACTACTACTACTACTACTACTACTACTACTACAACTACTACTACTACTACTACTACTACTACTACTACTACTACTGCTGCTACACTCACACACACACATGCATGAAAAGTATGGTCATGCCAACCCAATAAAGAGACAGAGAGAGTGTGGGCCCTATATCCAGTTGTCTCCTGTGTGATTTGGTGGGTTGAATAACAGGAACACCAGGAGGTGTGTGTGTGTGTGTGTGTGTGTGTGTGTTCCCTCAACTGCACTGCTTCTGCCTGGCAGAGATTCTTATGTTAAAAAAAGCAACACACCCTGCTAACACCCCCCGCAACACACACACACACACACCCCCTGCATGCATCAAACTTTTCTGAGCAGGAGGTCCCTCTCCTCTGTCTCACTTCCAACTCGCTGTTGTTGTTGTTGTTGTTGTTGTTGACACTGATCTACAGCGTCATGCTTTTTCATTTGATCTGTTTCCTTAATTAGATTCATGAGTATAATGTATTACTTTTGCGGGTGTTAGCATTTTATAATCAGTTCTTTGAGGCAGGGATGAGGGGAAACACAGAATGACATCTAACGGCTATCGTACCATCTCGCAGCACCTCAATGACCTGAAGAAGGAGAACTTCAGCCTGAAGCTGCGCATCTACTTTTTGGAGGAAAGGATCCAGGGGAAGTTTGAGGACGGAAGCAGCGAGGATGTACACAGGAAGGTCAGTAGAGCCGAATAAAACCAACGGAGTAGCCGGCGATAAAGAGCTCCAGCTTCTGTATTAATAAATCTTGCTGGAATGGAATCTCAGGATTTTTTTCCATCGGGTATATGTCTGTCGGTTATGCGGTACATCAAAACAGTTGAATATTAGTGGAATGCAGGCTGATTCGTGTTAGACATCGAAGCATGTTTTTTGTGTAGTCTCGCTGGGAGTCTCCTGTGAATTAAATGTGAAAGGAGTTACGCAGCCAGTGAGAACCAAAAAGTGAGAAATGGTACTGGCACCAGCAGGGAGCCATCTGATTGGTTTAGCAGGTCAGCGCAACTATTTTCAAACTGCAGTAGTGGTAAATGGTAAATGGCGCACTTATATAGCACTTTTATCCAAAGCGCTTTACACGGTGTCTCATTCACCCATTCACACACACCAATGGTAGCAGAGCTGCCATGCAAGGAGCTAACTTGCGCTCGGGAGCAACTTGGGGTTCAGTGTCTTGCCCAAGGACACTTCGGCATGTGGAGTCACCCAGGCCGGGAATCGAACCGCCAACCCTAAGATTAGTGGACAACCCGCGCTATGATCTGATCCACAGCCGCACAGTGGAGGAAGGAACATACATCATTCACACTTTCATACGAATTACACACTCCGCATTCACACTTTCATACGAATTACACACTCCGCATTCACACTTTCATACGAATTACACACTCCACATTCACACTTTCATACGAAATTACACACTCCACATTCACACTTTCATACGAATTACACACTCCACATTCACACTTTCATACGAATTACACACTCCACATTCACACTTTCATACGAAATTACACACTCCACATTCACACTTTCATACGAATTACACACTCCACATTCACACTTTCATACGAAATTACACACTCCACATTCACACTTTCATACCGATTACACACTCCACATTCACACTTTCATACGAAATTACACACTCCACATTCACACTTTCATACGAAATTACACACTCCGCATTCACACTTTCATACTTTCATTTATGAATATCAGTTTTGATTATTTACAGTAGGGAATCTTTCTTCTCTGTGGCATGATTAGAATATACTTTTTTTGGAATTGGATCCACAGCCAGCAGAAAGTAAGAGCTATTCCTGCTTGACCTTCTCAAACTGACCTGCTCTCTCTGTTCTAAATGAAAAGAGGCCCACTGACCCACATGCACTAAATCTGAGCTAGCAACATAAAAGTTATTCTGGAGTGCAACTGTAATGGTGAACTCGAACTTGCAGAGCGTAGGAGACAGTGCATGCATGTGGTGGGGGTGAGCAGGTGGCTACTGTCGATCCAGCTATTTTTGTCTCACCCAGGAGACTGTACAGAGTGTACAGAGGTTCAGTAACTAGGCATCAACATTAATTTAAAAAAAAAAAAAAAAAAACCTGAGTGCAATTTACATATCAGTCTGGCACTGAAAGGTCTGAAACGTTCACTGCAGCTTGAGAGAAATAAACTCTAGTGATTACTGTGTGTGGAAAAGGATATCAAATTATAGTTGTTTGGTACTGGAGCTTATTTATTTTGGACAAATGAAATGCTTATAATAATAATAATAATAATAATAATAATAATAATAATAATAACGCTTTTGAAATAAGTGGGCATGTAAGGGTTAAATGTCTTGGTGGAAAAGATTCCAGATGATGTCCTAAAGCTATTTTTTTCACTTTGCAGAACATTGAGCTGAAGGTTGAGGTGGAGAGCTTGAAGCAGGAGCTACTGGAGAAACAACAGCAGCTTGACAAAGCCCTGTAAGTACTACTGAATTAGTGTTAAGGAGTCAGTATACACTTTATTTACTGCACTTGGTGCAATGTCTCTGTCAGTATACACTTTATTTACACTTTGTCAGTATACACTTTGTCACGTGGCGTGACGGCAGGAAGCAGGCAGGATGCATTCGCAGTTCAAACGGTGAGGTTTATTTACAAGTGATGAATTCAAACAGAATATTTACAAGTGATGAAATCAAACCGAAACGGAAACAGAAACAAGGCTCTCTCTACAACTAAGCTAAGCTAGACTAGGACTTTGGCTAAAGCTAACGCTAATGCTAAGGCTATGGCATAAACCGGGCATAAAACAAATACTCGCTGAAATCGCACTCGCGCTATAAATGGCAGGCATAAGTCCAAGCATTCAACCACGCCGTGTGAAGCACGGCTCACGGTATATATCCACACAGTCATCGATATCTTCCAGCTGCGGGCACTTCCGCCAACGTCACACATGACGCGATGGGGCGAAAACATGACGTCGCCCCGGAAACAGCATGCGCATGCGCGCCAGCGCGCACGGTGCGCTGCTGCACGGGGGGAATCGTGACCCCCACCCCCAGTTTTTCACCTGATTCTCCTAGAACAGCACACCCCAAAGTGTCTGGGATTTATTTTTGGTATGGTATGAATCAGAAAAAAAAAATATTTTTTAAATACAGTCACACCATATGAGGCATATATGAATACTTCATACATACCTGTCATATTTTGAATGTATTTTTTATTATGCTTTTTTTTTGTTTACTGCTTAGAATATTCCTACAGTTATTAGCATGTGGGTGCAGTGTTACTTGGTACCCATGAATAAAGCGAGACTCTTGAGCAAACACACACACACCCCCACACACACACACACACACACACACACACACACACACTTTTGACACTGCTGATGAACTGATACAAAAGGCTACAGGATAACTGCCAGACCTTCATCAGACACTTCTGCAGTGAAGTGGAAGCTTTCACACGATCCAACAGTCACCTGAGTGATATTTTGTTGAGGGACGCTGTTTGAACACTCTCCCATAGCACACACACACACACACACACACACACACACAAACACACACACACACACACAACTGTATGGAATGCTGACCTTGTCCAGTGTCTAACCACAAATCCAAGCTGCTCATATGTTGTCAGAGCCCTAGTGACTGTGTTTTAGGAAATGACTTGCACATACAGGTAGGTTTTAGGGACTTAACATGAGCACTTTTCAATGACTTTCCTTGTTTAGCCTCACATGATGTGACATCATTACGCTGTAAAGTGCTGTTAAAGTGCTAAGTCACATTTCTATCGATCGCTGCGTTTTGCACTCCTACTGTCGAGCCACACATGATTTTATGGAGATGAGAGTGATCCTGACCCTTTCTCTCCGGTCCTGCCTGATCCATCCTGATGCCCTACCTCTGAATGGAGCTCTCATCAACTGGGTACTACAGCCTGGAGATTGCAGAGGATGGTATCACTTGAAGTACCATGGAAATGGTTTTGGACCTCAATTCCACATGGAGATTCTCGCTGTGGTTGCTGGGATTACGATTGTTACTATGGCATTAGGACTAAAATTACTACATACAGTTTTGCACTGAGGTCTCCTTTAGTGAACAGTGGACTAGTTCAACAAAACAGACTTCATATAAAACTATAATGAACTTTCTTTTACTTTCACTATCTGTTGTTACCCAGATGAGGACGGGTTCCCTTCTGAGTCTGGTTCCTCTCAAGGTTTCTTCCTCATATCATCTTAGGGAATTTTTCCTCGCCACCTTCGCCACCGGCTCGCTCAATAGGGATAAATTCACACGCTTAAAATCTGTATCCTGTGTTTATATGGTTCTGTAAAGATGCTTTGAGACAATGTCCATTGTTAAAAGCGCTATACAAATCAAGTTGAATTGAATTGAACTGATGGTGATGCTGTTCTTGCCAAACATCAGAATTCATGCAGATGTGTTTCTGTTAGACCTAAGTTCGAAAATGAAGGTTTATTTCTTAAACTTAACTGACACTTATAGAGCACTTTTCTTTCGTAAATAGTGGCTTTTTGGTACTATAGGGTCAGAACCGTGGTGATTGTTAGGAGCCAACAGCAGCAAGTCTGGAGAAACAGCCCAAGTGGTGTAGGCCAATGAGAAACAGTCTCTCTCTCTCTCTCTCTCTCTCTCTCTCTCTCTCTTCACCATGGATGTGAATAGAATAGAATCTTAAAGGTCTAATTATACAAATATTCAATTGTCCATCCATCCATCCATTTTCTGTACTGCTTATCCTACACAGG
The DNA here is from genome assembly GCA_012411365.1 of Ameiurus melas. Lineage (NCBI taxonomy): Eukaryota > Metazoa > Chordata > Actinopteri > Siluriformes > Ictaluridae > Ameiurus > Ameiurus melas. The sequence continues at coordinate 8,032,385 of CM022779.1, forward strand.
GTCACAGGGAGCCTGGGAACTTGGGGCACAAGGCAGGCGACATCCTGGAGTGGGTACCAACCTATTACAGGGCACACTCACACACTCACACACCCATTCACCCATTCACCCATTCACACGCTACAGACAATTTGGAAATGCCAATCAGCATACAACACATGTATTTGGACTGGGGGAAGGAAACTTGAGTACCCGGAGGAAACCCTTGGAGCACGGGCAGAACATGAAAACTCTACACACACACACACACACACACGCGCACACACAGGGCAGAGGTGGGATTCAATCCCCCAACCCTGTGAGTGCAAGGGAAACATGCTAACCACTCAGCCACCATTCTATTATACAATTGTGTAGATATATTTAGAAGTCTGTATGATTCATTGCCTGATTTTTTTCACTTTCACAAAATTGATTGTGTTTTCCTGAGTCTAATACAAAGTCACACTTCTTTCACAATGACGCTATATAAAGTCCGTTTTATTCTTTGCTCCCAAAGCACAACAGAGACACCCACTAATCAGGATGGAGCTGATGAGGAGAGGCAGCAGGAGATCTCCCACATTCAGGAGGTCCTTGAGAACAAGATCCAGCTGTTGCAGGAGGTATATCCAGCTGTTTTTAAACCTTTTTTTTACATTTACATCCATATTTAAAACATTCAAAATTTGTTCATTTTATATATTATATCTTCAGCTCTTAGTAACCTGCTGCCCAAACTGGTCTTTAATCAGTAATATATTTTTGGAGATATTAAAACATCTATCCATGTCTTCTCCTTCCATAAAGTGCATTACATTTACAAAAGGAATTACTGACTGCTTTTATGATCTGGCCATCAGGATGCTAAGCTTGCTCGATGTGAAGCTGAAAAAATGGCTTCATTGGCTGCCTCCGAGTCCCAGCGCTGTGTGGATCTGGAGAACAGGATGACGGTGATGGAGACTAAAGACACACAGGTGGAAACGCTGGCTGAAAAAGAGAGGTAAGCAAACACAAGTCAGAGTCATGTGAAAAGGCAGATCTAGCATCGGTATACCGTATGCACATGTAAATCTATGCATCTGCACTCGCAGGCGGATTCAGACATTAACCGAGGCTGTGGTCAGTAAAGAGGAGGAAGTAACATCTCTGCATGAAGAGAAGGACTTGCTTGCTCACAGAGTAACTCAGCTGGAGGAAGAGCTGCAGGTCGTGAACAAGTCGCTTCAGGAGAAAGACAAGGATGCAAAGGTATACTGGCAACTTAAATACCTGAAATACTACAGTATAGCCACAATGAAGAAACAAAATAAAAAACACAGCCACTTTATTAGGAACGTATACCTGTACACCTGCAGATTCATGCAATTATCCAATCAACACATGGCAGCAGCGCAGTGCATCAAATCATGCAGATACAGGTCAAGAGCTTCAGTTAACAGCTAAATTTGTGGAAATCTCCTGGGATTTTTTCTAACCTCTGTCATCAACGAAGTGTTTCTGCCTGTGAGACAGTTTCTGAAATAATAATAACAACCATGCCAAAGTCGCTGGGATCACATTTTCCCCATTCTGATGTTTGATTTGAATATTAAATAAAGCTCTTGAAATGGATCTGCATTAGTTTATATGTCGTGCTGCTGCCTACTGATTGGATATCTGATTGGATAAGTGGACAGTGAGTACACAGTCTCCATCATTTTGCCGCTGTACACCACCAGAATGAAGCAACCAAGATGCGATTGAAGCGTAGACTTTCAGCTGTAATTCAAGGGGTTTAACAAAAATATTGCATTAAACCTTTAGGAATTACAGACCTATCCCCCTAACCCCACCCCACCCTCAATTTTCACAGGCTCAAAAGTAATCGGACAATCGACTGATAAGCAGTTTCATGGGCAGGTGTGGCCTGTTTTCTCGTTATTTTGTGACAAATTAAGGAGATAAAAGGTCTGGAGTTGATTCCA